>JAQGAV010000067.1:0-54227 GCA_034691345.1 Phasmarhabditis papillosa | reverse complement strand
CCCCCCCATTTTAAACTACCGCAGGCTAGATAATTTACCTACGCGGTGGTATAATTTCGCCCCTGCATTCCCACCCCGTTCACATACCACCGCACCTCTCACATTCATCACTTTTTCGATTAAATTTCTGGCTGCTAATTATAATTCTAGATAACGCCACCCTCTTTTTAGCCACTGCGCTGTGAAATTAATTAGTCTAAGCATTGCGTACAGAGGCGTTTTAACATTTTCGACATCGGCTTTGAAGTTTGCAAGTTTACCTTGAAAAACTGCTATGTGCCCGATCTTTGCGGGTAAGATCGGTCATTTTGTGGCCCACTAGCTAGCAAGAATATAATTCTACTATAGTCCATAACAAATAAAAGACCGCAGGGCGCGGTGGTATAGATTCGCAATTGCAAATTGGTCTTTTCTGGACATGATACAAAATAAAACTAGTACAATAATATTTTCTGACCACAAACAAACATTGCGCATCGAGCCATATAATGGAAGTTTAATTTTGCCACAGAACGATCCACGGCGCACTGCAGAGTTCTTTTTGTTATGGACTATAACAGATCTTTGCTTATGAAGTCATTAGGATTGCTTGTTTGTATATTACAATACATTTTCATTACAATATTGAATTATTACTTGAGCTGTAAGAGAGTTATTTACTATTTCTTGCATGACGATTGAAGGAAATAGTGTTTTAATAATTCCCCATACAAGAGCTGCGCAGACCGAGAAAGAGTCCTCTATTTAAAGTTGGGCCCTCATTTACTTTGCTCAAGTCTGCTCCATACTAAAAACCTATGCCGCAAGTGCCGGTTGCACCGAGAAGCTCACTGGCTAGGTTTTGTGTTTCGGATACCAGTTGAAAGGGGTTTTCACTAATCCGAACGGTATTCTATTTCACTATTCACCAGTAATCTGCCAGAAGTCGGTTAGACAAAGGTTTCTGTCTGAGACAGCCGGCCGCCGGCCGGTGAGAACGGCAGGCGTCGGCGGCTAGGCTGCGGGTTGATTGCACAAAAAAAATCCATCAATCTTGCACCTAAACCCATTTGCCATTAATGACACCGCGCATTTCATTTAAAACCATGGCGGCGAACGCCACCGCCGGTCGAGAAATCCCCAAAAGCACTTTAGGGCAGTCGTTTTTATGTTTATTAGTCTTTAATTAAATACAGTGTTTGAGATAATTGGTTAATTGTAGCAAAGTGAAACTGTGGAAGATTCTTGACTCTTTTATTTATAGCTAGGTTTACAGCGCGGTATTCTGCTGAGCAGCTCTTTTATAGCAAATGTTTTTAGAATCGTTGGATTATGAGTTCTTTTTCTCTAAAAGTACATTTATTTTAATCTATCACCTCCTCTCTCCTGGATACTATAGTATGATTCAAGATAAATAATGGAGTGTTTAAGGAAATTATGCGTATATTTTCGGTTTTCGAATACTTTCAGAGCCATTTTCAATGATATTCTTTATTAAACACTCCATTATTACTCTAGAATAAGACTATACCTTGGAAATGTAGCTCTTAGTACTTACTACATGTATTGTTTAGCTAAGTTGGTTCATTTTTTGAAACTCACTTAATATTTCATGAATACCTTCTATAATACACCGCTCTCATTTTAGATTTTGGGATTAATTATGTTTTCAATTGTTCCAAATAAGAATATTTATGGCCTGCAAGTATGTTCAAATTTCTACACAAATCTTTTTTGTAATATTTTATATTTTCTCGGTTTCTCAGTACCTCTGCGAACTGTAATTAGCGCCCAACCTGACCTAAATCCGCAAGGAAATTGCCACTATTCAGCCAATTTTAGGATTACAATGGATGTGTCGCTCTTGAAGTTTCGAAGTTACATTAATTTGTTATAAATTTCATTTTCTTATTGTTAATACCAAGTTTTTCCAATTTTTGTCTTAGAGACTATTACAGAACTAGCCTTTTTCAATTTTGCACGGTTCGAAGGAGCCCATTTCTGTAATTTACCACATTCACATATAGTCGACGGATGAATCGTTTGCAGAGGAAAATGTACAAGCAACCGATATAATTGTGCGCTCGCCTTATAATAAATAGACCTTTAAACTACATGAGATTTGTCCGTAGACTATAGGTAGATGTATCTGGCTCGTCAAATAAAATGTTCACGAAATTCTTAATTTGAACAAAAACAATTATTAAATACTGGCTCCTACTTACTCGTTATGAAACCAAGTTAAAACAAATGAAAATCAAATATCAAAGTAACAATTTATCACAGATTAATTAATCTAGCTATATATTCAGATCTATTCATCTAGACAGTATGATTCTTCACACTGATTTCCACAAACTCTGAGTTTTAACAAAGAAAGACATTGTTCATAAAAAAAACTATTAGCTACAATTAGAATTTGTGTAAATAATTAAACTATGAAGCACTCTAGGTAGTTTTATATTCGATGCAATGGTTATTGATAAGGTTAAATAAGAATTAATGTGGGAGTGAAAGTTAGAGAAAACACGAATTTACAATTGAAAGCTGTTAAAATATGATCTTAGTGGGACTCCAACTTACATCATTTAGATTATGAGAACCCGCTGGTAAATGGTTTACGAAAGCACAAATGGAAACCAGCGCGACCATATTTGTAAACGTACTAGTTAACATATAACCTCTCAAGTAGAAACAATTGCCTCGATATTGACCGAGCACATTATAGTCTGAAAGCTTATTCACTTTCCTTGATCAGTTTTGAGAAGGATAAATCCTCAACATTTATGTTCTATTATCCATGTAACTATCATAGTTTTTTTTTAAACTTTGTTTAAATTTTCAGTATAACATTGTCGATGGGGTCTTCATCCACAAGTGATATTTATGTGCAACATGGTTGTATTTCAAATAGCGATAGATTTATAGTTCATATGTGAATCTACATTAGCAACATTTGAATTTTCTTTCGATTGAATAAAGTTTTAATTTTGAACAACCTTGACCAACACAAAACTATTCACGCAACATGAACTAATATCAGAATATGAAAACCGTTTGAAACTGTTTATGATCTCTTGTTATATTCTAATACAGTGTATGTTACTAATTATTGATTAAAACCCATTGTGATTGCTTTCTACATTCTAAATGATATACTTACTATTATTTCTTACAAGTATACTTGTTGTCGCATTGCTTACAATATTTATACATATCACCTTGTTTATTACATTAATCTATGAGAAAGGTAAACACCACCGGAAACAAAAAGCGGTTCTTACAGTAATATCGCTCTTGGCAGGACAAGAATTGCCCGTTAGCGCGTTTTACAAGGTCATGGGAGCAAATTTTAGACGACATAATCACACTCGCAGTGACAAAGTTAATTGTGCGCTCAGTACCCTGCCAACCTGCAGAGTGCTCACAAGAAACATATTCATACCACCCACTGTGACAAGGCATGTAATCCAATAAATATAGTTTGTGTTAGATTAGCTTGAGTGACAACGACACCATTCACCCTATTCATACTGATTAAGAAACCGATGCGGGAGGTCTTCCGGTTGCCCACCGGTTAAATTAGTGTATGGATATGTATCAACCACATTTTAAAATATACCAATAGTTTTTGGACAGGATCTTGCCTTCTATAAATACAGTAACCGCTGTCAATGGCTATTTCGGACTAATTATACTCTGCTCGTCTTCCCCTAATCAAACCCATATTATTAGCACATAATGCTCAGTTTTATAGAAACCATCCATAAACTAATTACTTTCTTCTATAGAATTCTTGACTATCTCTTTATATTATATTTCTATTATCTGAGTTCGTCGCATTTATTATTTTGACACTTAGTATAATTAAGTTTACTTTGATGAACCAGAAGTCGGGCACCTCCAACTAAAGCAGCAAATCCTCTGTAAAACCTTTGTTACAATTTATGCTAATGTGATTTCTTCAATGAGCTTGCAATTTGACACTAAAAATAATACCGCGCATTTAAGTGCAACATTAATGGGTGGCCCATTTGATACTGTGTTGAAAATCCCTGCTTGACCCGATAATCCCCAAGATCATAATGAAATATATTCTTCCCAAAAAAGTGATCTATATCTAAAATAATGGCTTGTTCTTTTAATCACCAACTCTGAGAAAAGCGTAGGATGTTGTTGTATTTTTCAGATTGTAAATGTTTCTCCATGCACTTAGGCATTGGAGCTTTTTAAACTACTGTAACAAAATATAAAACCAACGCTGTGTAAATAAATGATAGAAGTATATATATCATAAATATGCCGGATTCTTGACAGTTATAAATTGTTCAGTTAGGACGGTTCCTCGCCTAATTTGTTCAACTCGATAACTGATTTGTAATCATTGGCGGCGTGAATTGTCTTGCGCCGAATAGCCCTCATAATACTGTCCTCCGTACTCCACTTAAAATCGAAATTCTCTATCTTCTAAATTAACCGAAGGAAAAAAACTTAAATTGCTATTTTCGTGCAAGTCTTGGGGCAACTGGAACCAAACAATTGAATCAAATGTCTTTTTTTCTAGTTTTAATCATGCCTGCAAGATTCCACTAAACACTACCACAAGCGGATTTTTGGTACTATGAAGTTAACACAATTATTCATTTCTCGCATTAACTTTCTTTTCTTTGTGTGTGGTCTTCTCAGAGACCATCACTGTTAATATTCCATCCATTTGGGGGCGCCGGGTTACAGTAGTAAAGCCAAGTAATTGGGCGGAGCCTAATTTGCGCTCACTTTTCTTTATTACCATTATACTCATAATATCCATTAAGTCTTACTCTACTGCTCATAAGCAAATATTTTGGCTCCATTAGATACAATTCGATCAAGAAATCCTCAGTGGCTAACAATCAAAATCCCGATATCTTTTTATATAAGAAGTCTCCTGTAGTAAACAGTGAAAACGCTTCATTGCTTTTCTTTAACAATAACATGCGTATTATTGCCAGAGATAGATCGTTTTCTTAAATTTTCAGCCTGTTTATTAACTTTTTCTTCTCACTTGATTGCTTCTCATAAATATCTTTCCACTCACTAGCACTCATTAAAGAAGTAATTCGGTTTTGGTTTACGCTATTTTTGCAATATTTGGATGTTCCAACAATCTGTCAACAGATCGACGATCGTCTACCTTGTTTTATAATTACTGATACCGCCTTAGCAACTGAAGCGAGAATTTATTTTTGTTTTAACAAAATAAAGTATTAAACAATTTTATGGTATTCAGCGGTTTCATTATGAGCAGTGATATGGTGGACAGGAAGATTGAGAAGAGCGATGTCGAGAGTGGTGGTCCCGAAGACAACACAGAACCACAAAGGACAAAGTTTAATATATTGGATCTACTTGATAGTTCCACAAGCGGGTAAGTTGTAACTTCGATATCATTGCCTTCAAATACAAATCTTTTAACAGATACCAGCTAAATAAAGAATTTCTTTAGAACCTCGCACAATTCCCCTTGTGGTTCTTCTGATGGAGCGGAAGCAGAACCGAATCCAATGACAATGATGGACCCTCGTTTTCCTTTTCCACAATTGGCAGCGTTTCTACAACACTCTTTGATGCCCGGCTTTTTACCCGGTTCTGCAGTACCAATGTTGCCATCGATGGCTTTATTTCCATGGATGGCCCTCAACCAACAAAAAAAAGGTGGATATTCAGTGGATCACGCAGGTTCGAAATATAGATGGGATTCATTTGCCAAAGTTCGAAAAGTTCAATTTGATAATGTCCTTCATCCGAATAAAGAATAAGATAATAGGTTTTCGAAAGTTTTGAAGTTTTGATAGTAAACAAAAAAGAATACAACCGAAAATATTTCTTTTGCAGTTTAATCACAGCTAAATGCCTTTGTGGATCATCTTATAATAATACTAATTATTCTAAGTAGAATCGGAATTTTCGTACTCTTGAATACCTAATATGTTGACACTATGGTCGCTAACCTCTTAATTCTAAGTAATATTTCCTTGTCTTTAGCCGGGTGTCGATCTGACCTCAAAGACAAAGGTTTTATACTCAAAAGGAATGATGCGTCTAATTAGGAAGTTGCGGCGGCGCACAAAAGAATATCGAGTTAACTAAGGAGGATGTTAGATAAGAATCGGCCACCTACTATGAAAATTGTCTTTTGTTGTAAAACATATAACCACTATTGTACTAATTAGACTAACTGCCTAATGGGTGGTCGAGAGTTTCAGTTTATGTTCCAGCAACTAAGTAACTATTCATTTCGACGTTAACATCTAAATCAGAGCATTCCCATCTGTTGAACAGTAGCAGTCAATTAGGATGGCTGTGCATTTGAGCTGATGCATTTTCGTAATGATCCAGGATGCATTAGCGACTGCTAGATTTAGCTGACCAAACCCGTTATTATCAGACATTTTTGTATATGGTCACTCAACGGTAGCATGGTTCTCGATAAACGGGAGCGGTTTTCGCGCATTAGGTTCTATATGAATGAGAAGAACGGGCCTAATTGCAAAATAATGGGTTTTGCACTAGATTTACTGATTTGAATTACAATTAATAAACAAACATGGATTAAAATATATTTATGGGATGCCCGGGATGTAAAGACATTTTTAGTTGGACGCGTTTTCAAAGAATTGTTCTTATGGTTTACTAAATCATTTTTTTCCAAAAGCCGGCATTTCATCTACTTTTTCTGTAAACTGTTGCTTATTATTGAAAATAGAAGCTTTAAAATAGCTGTTCAGTTGGCTCGCTTTGTTTTTATTAGGTACCGTAATCTCGTTGTTTTGCCGAATAGCAAATATGCCTTTAATTGAACTCTTATTCTTTCATTTGAAACGGAAAGAAATTACTGGGAATTAAGAGAATGGGATTATGCCATCCACTAACAACTCACAATACCGCCTGCTCAGTATGGGATAAATAGCTTCGCATACTAAGCAAATAATACTCGGGGATCAAAAAATATCTATTTTGAAAGGAAACTACTGAAATAAATACTAATAATCTGGTTTCAGATTTCAATCACTTAACAGGAGACCCAAAATCCATTGTAAAGGAGGAGCTGAAAGATGAGGTAGGTATCAAAACATAAACTCATATTAGCGATTAAAAACAGTTTGAGGGATATTTTATTACTGAAACAATCAATTACAGTCAGATATTTCAGATGCGAGAGAGCCGAACTTCCACCGGCGGCAGTCCACTAGAATCAGATGTCGATGAATATGAAGACGAAGCAGGTACCGATAGTTATTCACGAAATACTGTTAAATTACAAACAATTTCAGTTCGTGCAAGTGACGACGAATCAAATGGTGATCCCAATAGTATTAGTCGAAAGAAGAAGACCAGAACCGTGTTCAGCCGAAGCCAAGTAAGTTTTAGTTATGATTGAATTAAGAAAAACTGTATCGTTTACCATTCCAATAAAATAAGAAGTGTTTTTAAAGTTAAAACTAACTTGTGAATGTTCTTATCAATTGTTTTTGCTCCCACGAATTCACGAATTCAGTTGAAACATTGTTCTGTAGGTATCTCAATTGGAGATGATGTTCGATTGCAAACGTTACCTCAGCAGTCAAGAGCGGGCCCAACTTGCACAAAAACTACATCTAACGGAAACACAGGTTCGTAAAATAATTGACTACAAAAACAATAGATACCTTCAACCAGCTAAACTAGTTAATTTCAGGTAAAAATCTGGTTTCAAAATCGAAGAAATAAGTTCAAACGACAAGCACACACGGAAGATGCAACCAGCCAGTTGCAAATGCACCGCGCTAACCTTTTTGCGGGTATAACACCCGAACGATTGCAAACGATGCCCTCAAGGTATGTAGGCGAACTATACTTGTAACCTCGATTAGCGCTCTTTTACAAAATATACTATCTTTTAGCTGTTCAAATGACTAAATTAAACGATCATTATTTGCATAATACTGAATAATCTTTAGTAATGTTTGCAGTTTTCTATTAAATATATTTTTTGTCAGTTGAATTCCACAAAATATCAATAGATTACGGAACAGTCGGTTCAAATTAGCAATTCTAAATCGCGTTTTGACAGTAATCGTTTAGTCTGCTTAACTCGACTACCAATGCCATATCCATGAGGCCGCTTCCTAGCCCTCTCGACGCCCAGGCAGCAGCTCGATTTATTTTTGGAACCTACGGAGCCTTAGCAGCGCAGCAAATGAACTCTTCCTTAATTTAGTATGTCCTTTATTCGAATTTTTCTAAATGCACGGTGTTTCGATATTGAATTTTATTATTTATGTTCTTATATATAATTTAAATACAAATGTACTAATCATAACTACCTTCAATGTTGTTAGCTGACTTATACATTCACAAAATACTCGCAATATAACTAATTGAGTTCTACCATTCTATCAAATGTCATCAATGAAACTCGTTGATACAAAATAATATTAACCATTCTACCTTTGACTCCTAGTGCAACATGTTTTGGTGTCATAAATAAATAATTTCTTTTCGAAGTAACTTTTTGATTGTATATTACCTAAATAGATGTTAAAGACATTGTGTAGTACTATCTACCAGTCTGCTGGTGGCATATTACTCACGCAACATTTGTATGCAATACCATTCCACTAAACTGCAACACCCTACCCATACCTGTTCAACGGTAGCATCCGTTTAAATTGTTTGTTACTGAGTCTTTTGAAAATACAGATAAAAGCGGTGTTTTTGGTACAGTTGCCGGTTTTCTTTATATGATTTTAACGTTTAAGTGTTTTCTGATGAAGAGTTGAACAATATTTAGAAACTGATTTCCCAATGTTTTCGAGGTTTTGGTAAATTGTTTTTGAACCTGTGTTTGTGAGCAATCAGATAACCCGATAACAAAAACAGAAAGGTGCTAACTTTCTGTCCACACCCAATTCATTATGAGAAAGTGACTGTTGTCGAGCATGTCCGGATAAATGATGTAGGGTTGAAATCACAGCTGACGCAGTAGCGGCTGGGAGCGGCATAAAGTCAGCCGCTAAGAGAGGACTCTCATCCTCTGATCATGTTAATTCAACAAACCAGCCTACTTGATGCTTCTATCAAGTTACTAAAAACACTTTTCTTTCCATGTAAAGTATTTTATCAGAACTATTGAGTCCAATTTGTTTAGCTCATAAGCAAAACAAGACACCTAAGTTTTCGCTTAAGTCATTCTGTGATAAGGCAAAAACAACTTTTTTTTGTTAAAAAGTTTTAAATTGTTTATTCATGAGAATTGGTTTCTTACATCTTACATAGAATTATTTACTGTCAAATATGCCCCATTGAGGCAATGGTGCTGGCTCCTCATAGGTCTATATCAGTCATACTTAAATATCTTAACGTCGATCAATAAAAATGAAAATAGTTAAAGAAATTTTCTGAACTACTTAGCGTTACGCTAAAGTTCAGAAAATGTGCCGCACCCGCTACTCATTGTTTGAAAATTATCATGCTTATATGTAATGTATTACATTTGGACTTTAATGCTATAAGCTGTTGTAGAAAACTTTGTTTAAATGAGATGTCTTGTGTACAGTGCCAGTTTGGTTTTATAACTGCAGCTGTGAGCGATCTCGTCGTTTTTTGAACTTTTCTGGCGGGAAAGCACTCATTAGTTTCGCCACTCGTAATTTGATGTCATTTGGTCAATCGTTCCCCTAAATTTATATATATATATTTTTATAATTTCACAAAGTTTAATCTGGATTTTCGTACTTCACTTACTATAGTTGTGTAGTAGTTTTAGATTCGTTGCGCAGATGTTGTAGCTTATATTGTACTGTACGTAAGTACTTCCACAAACACTAGAAAGGTGTCCAGACCACCCATAATGACCCGTCTCTTCTCTATCTTTAACCATACACACTGAGACCACATAGCTAGGTAAATTTGCCAAGACCACCCACAGAGCACCAGTTTTATTAGCCCACAGAACCAGTATGCACTTAAGTTAGAGCGTTTTTTTTTTTTCGAAACTACATTTTTGCTACCAGTGTCCACTTGTTAACAAGCCAATATAAATATATTCCCATAGTTTAGCTATTTTTCGGCGTTCATATAGCGTATATTCTATTGAATCAGAAAAAAAGAGAGTGGAAAGTTGGCTAGATTCGTCAATTACATTGTTCCTCTGCATCTCACTATGTCACAGCCAATCTTTATTCAGACTAACTAAATTTTCCACTTGCACCCAAACATACTCCTTATTTCTAGGCAAATTTAAATTAGACTAGCAAACAACTAATATATTTGCTGATTTAAAATATATAGCTTATCGAATTCTAAGTTGTCTTGCAGAAATAAAGCTATTCTTAACGGCTTGTTGGGTGTTGACCATTTTTGAGTATTGATTAAAAGCAAACAACTGATAAGAAGGTCTATAGGACGGACAAGAACTGCTTCTGTCACTCTGCTGGCTCCTTTAATGCTTATTTCGACTCATCTGTCCCAGTTAACTAGTTAAGTTACCACAATATCATTTACACCATTACTTTTGTGGGAAGGGACACACTTGGTCTTCAAGCCTTAACATCTGAAAACATTTATTTTTCCTCTACTTCTCAAAAATAATTATATATATTTTCAGATATGATATGATTCAAATAACTTCTCCAAAATGTTGCTAGCCTATCTATATTTTGTCAATATCGTTCAAATATCATTGAGTGTTATCATTGTAGATGCAGTTGCTTATTGAGCGTTTTGTATTCCCCCTCGATCATAGTCTTAACGTTACATTTACCATTAACAAAAGTAGATGTTTAATACTAGCCCGATATTGCCTCTAATCTCATAATGTAGCTGTATTTATGTTAGTAGAAGGTCCTGTGAGAGATGAGTTACGCAATTGGAGGTCTATGCACTGGCATGACTTTAGTCACCGCACACCTGCCTTATTATATCAACACTTTACTATATTAGGTGATTTATGCATCATTTAACTTGCTATACAACTATACATATATTTTCAGTTTTTAAGAGTTCCTTAAAAAAGACAGCTCAAAGCTCAATAAGATAAAACTGTTTTGATCATTCATTTCTAAATTTGTTCCCCATATAACCAGTTCATATCTGTCGTACAGTGTTTTTCCTTTCACACATAGCTACCTAATTGATCCCACTCACAATCATTTTCTGTATTTTACAATTACAAAACATAGATAAACAAGAAAAACGTATATGATTATGTAATTAATAATGGTAAATGAAATATTCAAAACATTATTTGCTAGCTCTCGTCGATATTCTTTTTCTTATTAGGCCTGCTCTTTGCGATCTTGTCTATACAATCGCTGAGTCAATATGCAAAAAGACCTTTGCCATTGCCAGCAAAATGTTAAATTCTCTACATTCGACGCTTTTAGACTGTCATTTTTCGCTCAATTATTTCTAATAACAAAATGAATTGCGTATGTATAAATTTGACTGTTAGCCCCCTAGCTATGTGGGTGGTCTCCTGTTGCTGTATGATGAGAGCAGCTTACACTCTCTATTTGAGTAAGAATGCTGCGTGAGAGTCAATTCATGTCAACACTGTATCATTTCACTTTTTTCTTGCGCCAATCCTCAAATCCAGTAAGTAATCTTTTCTCAAAATAAATGCTACCGGAAATTTCATAACCTGTTAAATTTGATAACTTTATTAATCACCCGTTTTGATTCCCCTACCGCTATCTGTACAAGCCACCTCCAAGAATTTGATTACAACTCTTCTTGCGAGTGAATTAAATGTAAACCATATATGAAATATAATTTTCTCTTTTTAGATGTTTACATTTTATTAACTGTTGTTGGTTCAAGAGAATGTATTTATAGAAACGATAATTTGTGTAGTACTGTCTTGGAGTCTTCAATATTGCACTGTGTTATATTTGCGTCTTCAAGATAACAGTCTCAATCGATCATTGCAAAGACCAACATTTTCGCACCTTTTGTACTTTACATCAATTTCCGATTTTGAAAACTTATAATTTTGAATTCCAGGCAGGATGAAATTTTTAATATGGATTGTTTTATTAATGTTACCTCTTTCGATCTTATCACAATCAATCGATGAGGAGGAACCAGTACATTTTCAAGTAGAGGGAAGCGCCAATGCCCCAAGTGATGACGAAGACATTGCACAAGAAGAAGTAGGTTGCAAGGGACATTTGTAACGTTTAACTGCTGGGTGGCATCTGCATATTATTAGGTGCACCATAATTAAATTAGAGTCTTGTAATTATGTTATTCATATTGTGAGCGTTGTCACACCTGGTGTTTAGATTATATTATATGGAGCAGGACTATTAACACATGCCCATTTTTCCAGACAAGATAATAAATCAGTAGTAAAAATAACTCCATTGAAGAATGCATCATGAGATAATTATTTTGCTTTCGTTTCCGGATGATTCACACAGGAAATGAATGTAGTACTTTCTAAAGGGTAAAATTTGCTTGCTCTGTATTTTTGCAGTCGGTGATCTTTTTGAGTGATGTAAGAGGTAGTTTATAAGGATCAAGGGTGGTATGTATGCAGCCGGACTCTCTGACCTTGTTTGAAGGAATATCTAACGTTACACTATCTACGGGTCAAGCACAGACAGAGGATTGTCCCTCCAATGCTAAAGATTCACTTTTAATAGCGAAGCAAATGATGTATTGAAACATCAACAAGTGTTTAATAACTATCAAACCCGCGCAAATACGAAATTTAAAATAAATTAAATGTGCACATTAGAAAGAATATTTCAATTAGTCAAAAGTAAAGTAAAAGATAATATTGCAAGATTAACAGTCACAAATTGTAGAAACAGTTTTTATTATTATTTTAAGGCTTCCGGATTACCACCAGAGAACACATATGCTTCAAGTCCTGCGCTCCATCCTAAGATGACTACTGTTCAGCAACACCATATCGAAAGCAGCCGCGGGGTGACTGAGGAGATCACCAGACCCACTACCACAATTGTTAAGCAATATAAGGTAAACAAGGAAACATAATAAGCAGAAGTACTATTTATAGGTTTCAACGTATGCAACAACAACTCCAAGAATCTCTACTAGGCCATCTGGTGACTCTGCTAGCAGCGGTTCCATCTTTGGCAACTATAGTGTCTTAATCGGACTCCTAGTCATTGTCGTTATAATACTCGCTATTATTGTAGTGATAATCTGCTGTTGTAATAGTGAGTTTCTTTTAATAAGTTTGAAAAGAGTTGAAAACCTTATCGTCAAAGTTAGTTAACCGTGTTCATATGGGATTTAGAACATAATTTCAAAAAAATGTTAAATTTGAAGTTTAAAACATATCTGAATATTAATCTTTAATCAATTTTTTTTTCAGAAAGGAAATATGAACCAGCAAAGAGAGATGATTATCAATAATACAGATATTTGCTGCTAGTCATATTCAAACGAGTTTCAATTGTTCACTTATCGTTGTTCTCCCGGTCTCAGTAGTGCCGTTATGATTAAATCTTTCTATAATAGTTAGTGAGTAATAATATTTACTGTATTTTCATCTATCTTCACGCGAGAGGCTGATTAAGGTGCAATATTCAGTCTAGTAACTGCATTTCTCACTTGTTGATGTGGCTCACATTTATTCTGTTGTTGACGCCACAAAAGTCAGCAATACAGTATTTCCTTTCTGTAATCTGGGTGTCAGTACGTTTGTTTGATTAACTTAAATGTTTATTGCGAATGTCATGTATGTGTTGATTAAAACTATTTTTATACTTCTAATATGTTTTCGATTCATTTAAAAATATAACTTGTTTGTTGATTTTCTTTATGGGAGATGCGTTGGCCAGCTTGATATACTCTGCTTCAAACATTCCCTTCACCATGTGGTAAGGGTATATGCAAAATAAAATGTCCTTTTAAAGAAAGTGAAGAAACTAAATGATTTAGAGATATTTATAAGGTACGATGATAAGTAGCATATAGTAAATTAAAGATAGAATACAGATTCATAATAACCTTCTAATAAACGTTTCTTGGGTTTCTTATAACTAAATGTGTTACTCTAAATTAAATTCTCTGAAGTATAATACCAATAAAACTTAAATCATCTATGCTTTTCAAAACTGACTACAACAAGGGTCCCCGACACTCTGAAAATCAGTGGCCGTAATTGTAATTGTAATTGTATTCATTGACACAATTGGCTATTATTATATAAAATCATTGAGATCCTGTACTTTAATAGTACTTTAGGAAACTGACTATGCATAAAATTGCTTGCCCCATTACGGTTAATTGATCACAAAACTGAAACTATAGACGGTAGTCACTCCTCTGGCTGTGGAAGTGCATAAGTGAGATAGAAGCCAAAGAAGATTATCGCAATATTAAAAGATAATCCCCTTTATTTATCATTAGTCTTCTTCTTTACTAATGAAAAGAATCCTTGCTGTAATCGATTTTCTCGGGATTGTTTTAAGCCGGATTCCACAAAATCCCACTCATACATATGTTTTTCTTGACGGTCGTGTAAAATGACTAAGCTTTTCAGAGTAAAGAGACATTTTCAAAGTTTATTTTTACAAAAAGTGATTAACATGTTGATAGCATTACTTTCTTATTAAATGGTATTTGGTCTATAGCCTATAGACTATAGGTAAAATTGAATAACGCATATTTGTATCGACTTATAGTTGCAGCCCACCGTCGCAACTGTTTTTAAACATAACTCCAATATTTGTTCCTTCGTGAATATCATAGCTTCCGTAATTATATTGCTAACTATAAAGCAAAAATAGAAGTGATCATCAATTTCTCAGAAATATAGCACAGCGAATATTCATTTCATAGTTTGAGATTAATATAGTTATTCGTGGTCCAATTTCTAAGCAGTTTCACTTGCAGACATTTTAATGAGCTTTTAACTTCTTATTTCCCTCATGGAACATTAAATTGCATTGTTTATCTGTATCATTTGTAACGCTGAAACTAAGCAAAACTACTTTCTGCATTTTCTTTTTAATTGACATTGCAAAAGTAAACAATATATATTTGATCTACCTCACATGTTGCGATTCGAAACCTTGTTGCCGTTTTCATTAGTGTTTTAATGACAATCCACGAGCCTTAATAGAAAATTCAACGAAACTATGAAGTTACGCTTGAAACACTTCTTATTTAAAAGTAGAGTCAGCTGAATATTTATCTTAGATTAAATCAACTTTTAGCGCCCTTATTTTTATGAATACATTAATAACAGACTAATATATATTAGGCATTCAGTCTTTGCTTTAATTTTCTTACATGTAGGTGTGTTTAACTTCTTATTCGATATGTTAGCACAGGAAATCTGCTGCATGCATTCATGTGACTTGTGAGCATCATTACAGGAAATTAATAAACCCATAGCATCCAAACGATCATTGACGTATTGCGGTTCCAACTTCATGAGTTAAGCAGCATTTTATTTCTACATTTCGTATTTCTTAAACAAACTTTTTATAAGCTGTCTGTTTTTTAGTACATTTCTCTTAGAATGTGCATGGTTCAAGAATCAGCCAGAAATGATCATGTGGAATAAAATCCTGAGGAGCTTGATAGTCAGTTATCAGTTATCCTTTCTTTCAAACGGACCCTAGACTTATTTTGTTCGTAACGTACATTTTTAAAGGGCATATCCTCTCATTGAATAGATTTGTTGTAATTTGAGGTGCCTGGGAACCGGGACATCAATGAATTTGTAAAGGAGGGCAAATCGATTAACAAAACTAAAATGTTTTTCAACTATTCGATTGTCTTCGTGTTGTCTGTTAGAAGTAAGCAATAATTGTATAGAGATATTCAGACGTTTTATATAAATGCAAAACTCATTATGCAGCTCAGCCTAGAAAGATATTTATATGCCTACACCTTTCATAGTCAGGAAAGATATTGATTGCATTTGAGAATTACTCAAGAAAAGATTATGGTCACATTTTTGATGGACTTTTCGTATTAATTTACCCAGACTAATTAATAGAAACGTAATTAAAAGGTCATCGTATGCCGCGGTTTTTTCAAATTCAAGAAAGATTATGGTTTTCTAATTTTCAGCATTGTTTCCGCAGTTTCGTGGTCTTTTTATTAGTTAGTATGTGAGTATGTGATAGGAGCTTTTAGTGTTGATAGGGAGTTAATCCGGGATTCATCCTACGTTTTCATTGGGGGTCGGAGAAAAAGGGAATAATCTATGCTGAAGAGAATCAGTAACATCACACTGCTAGAAGGATTAGTTCTTTTTCTATACCACAACACTAAAACCATATTGATATCCTCCTCCGAAGACTAGCTCCCCATCGATCTAACATATTGCGTACTATTTTTCTAAAGAAATTTACCTCTTGAGTTGTTCGTAAGTATATTATCTTGTTCGTTGCGGTTTACTCTGACACATGTTTGGTCTTTCTCTAACTATTGCATTAGCAACATTTTCTCATAAAATTAATGGGTATGTTTCTTGTCTACTCTAAGACTACATGAATAATTCTGAACTCTAAAGCCATTTCCGTCACTCTCATTCTGGATGAAATTCTTCTACACCTACACTCCCCTTATATATTACCCAATATTCCCCCACAATCTCATTTTTGTTTCTTATAAATAATTACTACTTTATGAATGTATTTCTATCACTTTTAACATCTTAAAAACTTAATTTCCGCCTTCTCAGAAGTTTTTGAGTGCTGTTTTGGGGTTCTAGGTTCTTGCTTGTTTTCAATATCTCTCAAACACTTAATTTTGCAGAGCACTCGAATGGCAAAATGCCGAGTCGCGACTCTTCCATGGACATCGCAGAGCTCAAAGGAGACAAGTAAGTTATTCGAAGAAAGAGTACCTAGAAGCATCCGTTGGTGTGGGTTAGGTAACCTAGGAGCTACTATATCACTCGAAATATAGGAATGGAAACAAGTCTTTCTAAAGATATACGTACTTGTAATGTAGAAAGCACTTCTTTAATTTACATAGTTTAGTTCACCTTTACAAATAACTTGTTTAGTTCGTTGTTAACCTTAATAGACAGCATGGTCAACAATTAATGCATTCTTAAATATTCGCAGAATATAACTAATTAGCAATTGGAGAAAAAGAGAGAAATTGGCGGCTTCGGTGTTCAGAGAGTCTAATATCACGCTTCAGTTAGCATATTAAGCACTCCTGGATATAGATTCATGCCAACACATATTAGAGCATCCTCCCTCTTAGTCTTTTACCTTATCTTCCATGAATATCGCCACTTTAGATTGTTTTTTCTTAAAAGAGAAGAGTAAACAATTAAAAGCTTTTCTAACATTGAATGAAGTAATGAGCTACCATATTTGTAGATATTCATTTGGTTATACTTCTCAACTACCTAACCGTCCCGAAACGACTGCCAACACAGCCAAGAGACTGAGGCAGCGTCTACAGAGACAGCAGAGTGGTCAATCAAGTTAGTCCTTTTTTTAAATAAAAGATAATGGCGTAATGAAAATGAAAAAGTTATTGCTACTTTTACGATGAGGGTTTTCTATTTTATATACTAGTCGTTTTGGTCTTTCATGTTTTCTTAGAAAGTGTATGCATAGATGATGAGTTAGCAAAAAGTCTAAATGACCTATAAACTCATGTTATTCACTTTGTTAGGATGCATAAGAGAAAAGTGTTATGACCCTCGGAAAGATGTAAACAAGGAAGAATATCTTGTTGACTAATACACTCAAATATAGTTATTAACTAAAATATTTATAATGTATTCATCACTCTTGCATTTTGGGTTTATTGTGAATTATTTAGCCTATTTTAGTATACGGTGCATCTAATCGCCGTCACACAGGTGACAGTAGCGAGACCAACTCAACAGTGGGTACACCTACCGACACAGGTCGTTCTTTTACATATGGGGGCAGTCGGATGATCAAAGAAAGATGTAGTATTCAGTCAGTCGAAATGTAAGCTCAATATTTCTAACTGAACACTTGTAAATATGCCCTATTATAATTTATTTATAACTTTTAAATTTATTTTTTAAAATGCGGACAAAAATCATTTTTATTCTCCATTCTAAATGTTGTACCAGAAGTTAATAAGATAACTGTAATATGTTTTCTAGGGAGGAGCGGAAACTATCGTTTGTCCCGGTAGCCAACGAGCAAGTAAATGAGGTCAGTCTATTTTATTTAAAATGTTGTTTAAAGCTGTCTGACAGACAGCTTGCAGATGTGCTGTTTCATATAACAAGAAAAACTCATAACAAATGAAGATTCGACAAATCAATTTAGCTGATGAACGCGATTCATCACGAAGACTTTCACATGGCTGAAAAGGCTCTTCTCGGTCAGCTTAAAGGCCCTATGTCGAATTCGCCAAGTATAGGTTAGTCCAAAATTTTCGTTCAGAAAAAAGAGTAATTGTTATTTTTCTACCAACGTTACATTGAGCACTTTAATAGACGTTCATTTCTCTGTATAGAGAAACAAAGTTTAAACTAATTATGTTCCACATGCATAAACAATTCGTTCATAGAATGTGACTGATGAAATGTTTCCCATAATATTTAGATCAAAAAATAGTATTATGGACTCGAAAATGTTTCTAGGCAGTACTAACACTCTGACTGAATTGGCCCAACGACGGCATGGTGCTAATAATCATCGGCGTTCTAATGCTAGCAGTACTGTATCTTCTCATTCGGGGCAGAAGTAAGTTTTTAGAAGAATGGAAAAAAAAGAAGCTGTTAAAATATACCTGTTTAGAAACAATAACATTGTATAAATACAAAGGAAACAGTTTTGAGCAAAATATTATTTTTCTAAATGCATAAATTTAGAACGCCATGCGCATTTATGTACCCATTGCACATGGCAATTTTACACAAACAGAGAGATATTGTTGAACTTCTTCTGCGCAATGGATATGACCCTAATGGTATAGCTGTCTGTCTTTGCAAAGGCACTTGTTCCACTCCTAGTATCATTGCTATTCAACCACCGCTCATACCAACTACAAGGTTTGCTATCTCAAAAGATGATGCCTCAATCAAATTACTTAATTTTAATAGCTAGCAAACAAAACCACTTATTTTATAGAATTTGTATTTCATTGAGTATCAGTTTACTATTCGTTTATTGCATTTCAGGGCTCCGTCAATGACACAGGACATGTGTGCGACATGTTCTAACTTGAGACAGATGAATGTTATTGACTTGACACCTCTCTTGATAGCTATAAAAGTACAAAGTGCTGAGCTCATCAATCTTCTGGTTGCATATGGAGCGGATGTAAATCTATGTAAGCAATGAATGTAGCCAAAGAATTAGAAACACTAATTGAAATGCAAAGATTTAAAGTTACGCTAACATTATTTTGCCTTTCCAGCGCTACCTGATGGTGAAGGCAACACTCCATTGTTGATGGCAGTGCGAGAATCTCCGATTAATTGGACCGTCACCCATACTCTCATTCTACTGGGAGCCGAGTGAGCAATTATAAGATATATGCTATATCTTATTAAGAACGAAAAAACAAAAACATATGCAATCCGGCTTCCCGCTCATTCTATGGAATTTTCAGACAATTTTTTTTCATCCTTTTTACATAGTGTGATCCAACTAATGATATTTGACGAATGCAGCAGCCAAAAACTAAATAAAGTATTCCTATAATTTTCAGAGTGGAGGATCGAAAAAACATCAAAGGGTTTTGTCCAATGACTTTAGCGCCGGAGTTGAAGCGACTCCAACGCGCTTGTGTAGAGGCTCTTTTTAAAACAACACTCTATACAACGGACAGTGAACCTTCATCTAGAACAACACCTGCACCAATACATAAGGGTTGGCATAGACTTCAGGTGGACAATGGTAAGCAGAAATAGAAATTCAAAGTCTTGCTAAATATAACATAGTAAGAATATTAAACACTTTACAATCTAAAATTATATTAAATCTATGTCCTAGTTTGGTCTAATACCCATGGTTTACTTAAATTTGCGGAAATAAAATCCAAAAATCTCTCAGCTTTAGCTATCTTTGGAAAAATTACGCATAGGCCCTGCAGGCAAACCAAGTGTTTCCAACTCAATTCATGTCAATTCTTTTATTCTCTCTCCATAATTTCATTTATCCACCTATTAGACCACCATTTCTCTCTTATTTTGCTGTGCTCCCCTAAGACCTCCCAGCGGAGCTTTGTAAATTGATATTATATATGTATTTCGCTCATTATTTCGGCGCTGCTCAAAACTAATTATCCCCCCTATGTGTTTTCCGTGAAATGAACATTTTACATAAAAGTGGGTACCAAAAACGACTCTGAAGCTTATTCTTTTAGATATATAGTTAATAACATGATTTTTTACATTTCAAGTTTAACTACAATTAACAGAAAATACAAAACTCAAAAATTCAAATATAATGCAAACTTTCTTAGTTTTTGATATTTTGTATATGTTTCCCAGCATTAATAACTATAATCTTTTTTGTAACTCGTAATTTGCGTGTTTATTTCAGTTTCGCAAAGCGATTCAAAATCTTCCAAAACCCCGCTCAGCCCAAAGCCTTCTGCTGCACCTTCACTGTCAACCTCATGTATGTTTGAAAATGCCACCCTTAAAGAAATTGCCAGGCGGAAGAGTCTTGTCTCCGTTCAACTGGCTAGAAAGCACAAGTATCCCAAAGACAGTAGGTCATTTTTCTGTTTAAAAAATGGTATTACCCACTTAGGCTTCGCAGATCCCATGATTGAAATGGTTAGCTGCGAACAGGCATGGGAGCTGTTAAGGAAAATGGCCGGCAATCATGAGTGTCTTACTAGCATTGTGGTTAGTACTTTTATTTACTATTTTATTATTTTAAAGTATTATTACCTAGAATTTTCCTGAAATTTAATTATTGCAGCATTGTCTCACTCAATATACCGTGCAAATGGATAGCTCCAATGCTTCTTATGACAAGGAGGTGTTTGACGGCAACTTGGGCGGTCTTCTCCATAAGATGGTCCTAGTAAGCACAAAATATCGCCCCCTTCAATAAGAAATATTCTTCAGACTGCCTTGAGTGATTACGAGGAGCAAACACCAACTTACAAAAAAGAAAAGAAAGTTCAATTAATTTGGCTAATGAGTCAGATCACTATGTTTTGTTACATGTTTATTCAGAAAACGGGAACTAGTAGACATTTTTCTGTTTTAAATACTTTGAACAAGGTAAATTTTAATTAATATAAATATTTAGTTATGTTTTCAGATTATTGATACGGGTTTAGTTCATGATCTGTTTGTAAATCGTGATGTTGTGTTTCAGTCTTCTAGAATTTTGAATAGATCTCACGCTTTTGGAGACGAAGACTTACCAAGTCCAGGTGAGTCAACAACAAAACTTCTTAAAAGCATAATCATTCAATTATTTTAGTATTTGGCGATGCTGCAAATAAGAAAAACGATGATTCTCCTATGGAAACCTACTTTCTTTACGCTGGTGCTACTTTGACGTATGAAGAACGGTCACATAAAAACCGAGTATTTTTAGTTACAGAATGAGTTCAGCTCCGTCTAGTAATCTACCTTCTCCTACAAAACCTCCAATAAAGAAAAAGACAGATTTGTTAAGAGCATTTCAGAATATGGATCCCAGTCATGGTGATTCTGACCGTTTAGCAAATACTTAATTTCTACTTGTTTTAGTTATTGCTTGTCTTCATAACGCAATCACTATGCAAAACAGAGAAGCTGGTTCTCGAATAGATGGTAAACGATGTGTGTGTTCGCCAGCCCATAGATGGAGGCAGTGTTGTCCTCATTGTATTCAGATTTTAGCAGCCAGAGTACTATTATTCTGTACACAATCAAGGTAACTCTTCTGTCTAACTTTACAATCTTGTGATTTGTTTTACAGAAATTTTCGTAATCAACTTTGCGAACATAGTCAGCTCAAATCTCTTCTAGCTATTTTGGACCCAACGTTAGAACCGGTAAGTTGAGGAAAAGCGATTGTTTTTATTTCTCTAATTGTTATACTTATCAATTTTTCTTTACTTTTAGCAACTACTATGTTTGGTATTGCAATCACTAGCCTTAGTTTCTTTGGACACGTCCACTCATTCCCTTTTTCACGACCTGCAAGTGGATGACATTCTGGTACAAATGTTACTGCCTGCTGATGACTGGTTAGTTCATACAAAATCAGTTTAACCAAACACTTTTCTAAGGTATTACACAAATCAGAGTACAAAATACGGCGTTTTTGTAAAACAACATGCTGCTCGAATTCTCGTTTACGTCGGAATGGGTGATCGTGTTGGCAATCGAGTGAATTTATTTTCCAATCCCAGTGAGTTTTAAAATAGCATATGTTTTCATAGATTGTAGCATTCCCAGCTGTATTAGCGTTTTTGCATTTTCTGTTGTTTTCAACGTCTATACACTAGCGGAGTGTTTTCATAATGTGTTTATAGTTGTTGATGTGCCGACAACAAAAGGAACACATCCGAATGAAGACGACTATATTTGCGAGACATGTTCTACTCCGAGGACTATGGCCACATTCAGTCGTTCAGCTGTTTCTGTAGAAGGCGTTCTTCTAAGGATACTTGGAGAAGTAAACGAGGTGGGTTTCGAATGAGTGTCCTTAACTTTAATAATTTCAATATAAAATAAAACGTATAAAACACATACTTTGCTGAAATTTTATTTAAATTTCAGCTTGTGAAGCAAAGTCAGCACCTTTCTGCCAGCGAACCCATAACTGAAGAATCTCCTGGAGGAGGCAGTCCACCGCCAATCATATGCGACGAGAATGAACCAGGAGTAACTAATACATAAATTTATTACATTATTATATATATTTCAGCCGTCAGCAATCGATGCCAAATCTGTTGAAGGTTTAAGCCAACAGTTTCTAAATTCACTGGAGCATTTGGAATCGCATCTCTGCAAGCTTGGCCTGATTCTGGACCCTGTTCTTCTTTTGAGATTACTCTTGCACAAACTAACTTGGGACCTTGGTCAGTATCTGCATATGAAAATAATGAATCTTTTCCTTAGGTATGGTTGTTAAGAAGAGATGTGCAGTTACTGACCACAGTCATAAGTCAATATCGGATCCACGGGCTCATTCCAGTTGCAGTTTAGGAAATAACATGGCGTTTGTCTCTTTGAATTGTACTATCTATTTTAAGCATTACAGAACAAAGTTTGGAAAATCTAAGTCCTTTGATAGAAGAAATGATAGTACGAAGGACAAAAACTATCTGCGTGTAGATCAGGGTTCGAGAGCATCAAAAAGAGTCAGAATTAGACGTTCGAGGTAATTTTTGATATATTAATTTGCGTTATATTGTACAAAACCTGATATTTCTTACAATCATCTAAGAAATATACTGATTGCAGTTCGGTGGAGATAATCAGGCCTAAGAGGCTGAGCAGCGGTGCCAAAGATATGAAAAACAGGGAGCGACGTAAAAGGTAGCTTCGATATAAAATGAAAAATCAAAAAAGTTTTATAGACTTGGTACTGACACAAGTAGTGGTTCGGGTCGCTCGAAAAAGACAACTTCATCCTCAAGCAGTGTTCAGAAACATCTACCAAAGTATATTCAATCTCTGTTTCGAGGACGAATGGGAACCGATCCATGTAAACGGCATTCAAGACGTAAGAACTATCATAAATTTGAATGTTTCCACCACTACACAATGTTTGTTGTCAAAGCAATATTTACTTAAAGGCACTGTACACTAAAAATTGTTTCTCGTTTTTAATGTTTTAAGTGATAGATTTAAACTTTCTGATTTGAAATACGAAAACCGAATATTTTTATATTGCCTTTGAGCAAAGTTATGGCCTTTTGAAAAGTCTGCCACCCTGAGTTCAGGTTGTTTAGGAAGACCAAAATTCAAAATAATTTAAAAATATTAGTTCTTCTTCAATTCTCCTAATATCTACAATATTTTGAATAACTTTTCAACCTGATTCAGAAAACATCGGAAACAAGGAAACACATTTTTGGGTGTACCGTACCTTTAAACTATTTAGGAGATTCAAATGACAGTAACACCAGTGGATCTGATGCCGTCTTAGAATTCACTCGCAAACTGCAAAATTATCCCCTCACCAAGAAAGAAGCCCAACGAATGAGCTACAAAAATAATGGTCATCAAGATTCTAGTGAATCCAGGGCTAAGTCCATGGGATACACCTACCTGCCTGAGCTGGAAATACAAGCCGCCTCTCCGCCAAGGTGAGAACATTGTACTTTCGTATTAGAAATCAAAATGTCTCTTCAGATCTCCTGGTCCTCTGTCTGGTAATTCAATAGAAGAGGGCCTGCTTTTTGAACGACGCCCATCAAGTCCACAAGCTATTCCTGGTCTTCCTTTGGTTAGTGCTCTTTGGTGCCACCAATTCTAATTCGATTACATTCATTTCAGATTGAAATCCGTCGTCCGTCTGCTCTTTCTCAATTTGAATTCGGGTACTTTGTTAACTCTCCAGAACTTTCCGGAAGCGAGGTTTGTTCCCAATACTCCTTTATAGTATCTCTTAGTTTATAGGCTTCCGATTGTGCACCACTTCTTCTTAGCGGAGTTGGTGGAAATAATATGGGTAGTAGAAAGAGTTCAGATGGTATGTATTATAATTGGATTGTTATTTTCAATTATTGAGTTTACATACTTGCCAAATTGCTTTTTTCAAGAAACTTCACTTGGCGGTTGGTCCAGTCGTGCCTCATCAGTTATGTCTCAGAGGTCTTCTCGGTCAAGTGCGGGTCTACGACTTTCAACATTTTCTGGAGGTGGTATTCAGCTGATAGCTCGTTCCGTCTTTTAACCGTTTTGCTCGTTTTAGGCACAAGTATAGCATCGGACAATTCCGGGCCATTTCTGTTCAGTTTTGT
The DNA here is from genome assembly GCA_034691345.1 of Phasmarhabditis papillosa. Taxonomy (NCBI): domain Eukaryota; kingdom Metazoa; phylum Nematoda; class Chromadorea; order Rhabditida; family Rhabditidae; genus Pellioditis; species Pellioditis papillosa. Next base: position 29,354 of record JAQGAV010000067.1, on the reverse strand, counting down.
CTTGAGAAAGCGTGCATCGACAATTGGAACTCGAATTCCTATACCGAAGAGAGCGCTTTCTAGGCAATCTGGTGACAGCTTGAGAGTTCCCGATAGAGAGGTAGACTGTCATCGCAAAATTCAAACATAATGTTTTCTCCGCTTTGTTTGGTAGTACAATTTACGGAACTATCTAAAACTAAAATTTAACAAGGCTAACACTCTGACTGCATTAAAAACTATATTTCTTGTTGCAGAGTCCGCTTCACATTATGCCAATGACAGAAATGACACCTGACTTCCAATGTGTTCGTCAACTTATACAAAATCTGCTGTGTATTCATACGAAAAGGTATAATTCTATTTTCACGCAAATGCAATTTATGTATTGGTTTAAGCAATGAGTCCGTTTCCAATACATTCAAGGAATGTGCGGAATTACTTCGTCAAATATTAAATTCGCCACAACATCCAACAATCAAGAATTGGTAAATAATGAAAGAAGAAGTAAAATTACATATCTTGTTTTTAGGTGCGCAGAAATAATAAATATGATCGGATTTCATCTGGTATGTGTAAATTAGAAAACAACAGTAAAATGTTACATTTTAGCCCGAAGAAAAAGAACTGACCGATCTCGACAGAAGGGAACTCATCAATAACGAATACCTTGATGTAAGTAAATGATTGTCAACGATTATAGCTTATTTTGCTTCGAAAAAACCGAAATCAACACCAGAATTAACATTATATTAGTTTGTGACTTCAGTCTATAAAATTTCTTCATTGACTAAGTTTTTTATAAAATTGTGTTCTGAAATCAGATTATTTGTTTTCCATTGGTTCAGAAATATTCAAGGTAGCCCCTCTTGAATATCACTTTAAAGTTGTCTCTTTATGTCAGTTACAACAATATAGTTGTCTAAGGCGCCCACCCGCTTTTTAAACATAATGAATCAACAAATTCAGAAACAGCTTTCTCTCAAATTTTCCATAAGAATTAATGACTGCAGAATCTAATATTCCCGCATTTTGCGACCTCATTTCTAAAGGACGGAAACGTCGTTTAACCCGACCATTCCGGTTTCTTGATCCTATTCACTACGATTCCTATTATGACGAGGATGAGACGCCAACCAAGTCGGTAGTGACTTCTTCTGATTCGGAGTCGCCGAAATCAAGAAGAAAATTGGTGAAACAAGCAGCATTGAAGATTCAATCACCCTCCATTGTCATTAATTCTGTCTCAGAACTGGATATTGCGGAGAGCCCCTTTATTGGTGAATCTATATCCAAACCTCTCGAAACTCGGCCACCAACTAACGATTTACTACATTCCTATACAAAACGACGCCAGTTGACCCCTAACTCATCTTTCCGAGCTTCAGTAATCGAGAATTCTATTAAAAACCGTAAACCTTCTATTATTCACACCGACTCTGTAAATAGGACACTTCCTTTTATATCAAGGCCTAGAGCTCAAAGTCTCGCACCCCTCGGCACTGCACCCATGGATTCATATAACCCATTAAGAGCCCTTGGCGCAAGCACCTCCAGGAAAAGTTTTGCCATTATGGAAATGTCAACGGAGACGGAGTATTCAAGCAGTGTTTATGATACCAAAAAGAATTCAGTGATATCGGTGCCTGCTGTCGTGATTGAATCAAAAAAGAAAAGAAGAAGGTCCAGCATCTCAAGACGATTATCCAAAACATTTGGATTTACCAGCCATAGAGCGTCACTACCAGCTATTGCTAGGCCGTCCTTAGATCATAATCAATTTTTGGCAGATACAAAGAGGTTCCGTGGTGAAGATCTCAGGCGTCTAAAGCAACTATTGGTACCAAAGAAGAGTGATTCAGTAAGAGTGGTTAGGTTATCGGAGAAGCAATTCTACACACACGAAGAGATAGCTAACATGATAACCGGATTTCCCTTTTTTAGTGAATAAATTATTTATTTTTTTGCTTTTTGAATGTTCAAGGTGTTTGCGTGCGAAATATATTCTCTTTTACTTGCAATCTTTGTTTATGACTAATTAAGTAAACTGAAATATGCGCCGCGCTTTGGGTTTTTTTTTATTCTAAACACTTTTAAGTATAGATCGATAACCAATACGACATTTTTATGTGCAAAATGATGGAAAAGCTTGTATGTGCCGACTCTTTCTGGAAAAGCAGCATTGAGGGCAAACATGCCCCGTAAGCGAAGGGTGAATCCCCGTTTCCGTTTACTCCAGCTTTCACATGAAGACGAAATAATCCTAGACCTTATTCGACTTATTCCCTCTTGCTCAGATGATACCTTATTTGATTCCTTTCCAAGTGAAGATTTGCCAAAATCTCATAAAGTTTCGTCACAGAAATTTAGCAATTTTGCTAATTCTGTATTCTCTTCCATAAATATTCAACGAAAACGAATATCTGCCCTTGTGGCTGAGAAAAAATACTCGATGCAATACAGTATTGATACAACTGAACTAGATAGAATATACAGCTCTAAGCTACCTATTTTCATTCATCATGAATCTAGCTTTGCTAACACAGCCAATTTACTAGAAATTATTAATATCATCGAACCTTTGAGTAGAGAAGAATGCTCGCTTGAGGCATTTGATGCTTTATTCAGTTTGAAAAGCAGAGAAAAAGAAGTCAATAAAACTGCGAAAAAAGTTCGGGTATGGTTTTAAAACATTAATTTATTGAGTAATTTCACACTATAATTAAAACTATTTTAGTTCCAAGACCAGGTTATATCGGGTTCGTTGCCCTGTCCTAAGGACGATGCAGCCTATCTCGCCAGCATACAACTGGCTGTCGAAGAACAGTGGCCTAGTAACCGGAGGACCCAAACTATTCGGCGGCATATGCTAAAAGGGCAATTTGGTAGGTATCTCCATGTTCAGTTGTTCGAAAAATTTGTTTTGCTCTGCTGTGTTTTAGCATGAGATAACGCACAAAGCTTGGTTTTGATTGTAATCTTTAATTAACTGGTTTTATTTTTTCTTCATATTTTGTAGGTCGTATTCGTGATCTAGCTCAAAAGATAATGGTTACCCCGTGGGAGGTAGATCAACACCTCTATTGCACCCCACCGAGGAATCCTCCCACGACAGCCTCATTTATAGATGAACATGTAATGACACCGAGGTCGAGGACCACCAACATCCTTAGGTGTATCACAAACACTGATGCTATGATGTCCGAAGAGGTACCAATAAAAATAAAAATAACAAAAACATTTTCCCGATCAACAAACCTTTACCTTCATTGAATAGTTAAATTATTTAGCTTATTATAAAAGCTGATTTTAGTTACAAGCGCAGTGTCTACCGGTAGATTTGAGAGGTGACCGAAGAACGATTAAATTGGTGAAGGTTTGTAAGCAGCACAAACATTAATAGATTTTCTAAAAATTTTAGGAGCGTAAACGAAAACTATTTCATACAGCTGTATATGATAGCGAAGAGGCGATGAAAAAACTCTACGTTTCGGTTTGTTTCGTTTTTTTTTGTTTCAGTGTCGTAAATTATGAATCAGACCCCACGTAGAAAAATATCGTTCATTTAGACGGCCAAGAAATTAGCTGCTTTCGGGTGTAAGGTGTTTTCTGTGAAGGAGTTATTGCACGGAAGAACTTTAAGAAAGGTGAGTAAAGGTTGTTCTAGTTTGTGTTTAACAAACTCCTTAACTAATTAAAACTAAATAATATCATTTAATTTATATTAATAATCTTACAAATTATAAATTCTTAGTACAAAAACTCGGTAAGTGTTCAAGAGAACTCATATAGATCATAGTCCACTTCTTTCTTGCAAAGTTTTATGTTTTCGAGACAAAAGGAGCAAACTTGCACTAATCCGTGAAATGGAGAGAAAATTAGGAAATGTTGATGTGTTTAGCATCGTAGTGGTTTCGAGTGAAATCTCGCAAGTACTTGTTCTAAATCACTCAGCAAATATACACTCAGGAGGCCAGACCTCACACCAAGAAAACCACATTCAAAAGAATTTTTAGTACCCGTACCTTATTTACAGACGGAAAACTCTTTATTGGTTATCATATTTTCGATCGTTCATTCTTGAAATTGTCTACTTTTCACGTGTCTAGCAATTTTTCTGTTTTAATGTTTTGGTTAAATATAAAACTTTTTAGATAATCAATTGAATCGAATTCTAATTTTTACTAACTAACTATTTTAATTTATTTATTTTATCTTAAGGTATATATAGTTTTATAACTCTATGTTGTAATAACCCTAAACTGTAGTAGAAATAATAGTTTTGTTTTAGCCTTTTCTCTGCAGAACATTTCTTTTGCAGTTTTTATTCTTCCAATCGCTGGGCCATTTTTCACGCGTTATACTATTAACAAACAAAGAACTGACTCACAGAAGGCTCAAACTGCCCTATTGAGTATGTGTTTGTTTTGTTGATATATTAATAGAAAGTAAGACCCTTTGTAGAGATCATGTTCTGTAAAAAGTATGGTCATTGACAGAATTGAGTAGGGTTTTCTCGCTCTGAAAATAATATAACATTACTTTTAATGGTTTGAAAAAAACGACCCGTTTCGCTACAATTTCGCAGGTAAATGTTGTTTACCAAGAGTCCTAGGAGGACATCACATCTATATATGGAAACTCATTTTACCTAATATATCAACCAGTTTTTTGTATGTATCTTGGTTTCTAGTTAGGTATAGATTAAATTATGTTTATTGTCACACATTATTATCATTGAACTCGGAGTGACAATCAATTTAAGCTAGCCATTACACCTCTGCTCCCGAGGCAATATGACTGCTTTTCCCAGGTGATACTAATGACCAATAAATAATCAATAGTTGCCTCTGCGCGTTTACAGTGTAAAACTTGAGCTTAATGAAACGTATTATGCAAATTATCAAAATCTTCATCGAATGTACCTAATCTTTCATTGAAACCTTTATATAACTGTTCTTTCATTCTGTTATTACCCGATAACGTTTAATAGAAGATGATTTTTATTAAAAAATGGTGATGACACTTCTCACTCTCGTCGCGAATATCACAACAAGGCAAATTTCAATAAAAAGCTGTACTATTTTCAAGAAAGTCACGTAGTTTTTTTCGGAGAATTTCGCAAGAAACATATGTTATTTGAGTTTTTGATTAGAGAGTTATTTCATTTTTATAAGTAAGTACTTGATTCCTTTTTCCTTTTCAATCTTAACATAGTCAGTTTTTATCTTTCAATCGCTTTTTATTCTTGTCCTCTGATGGAGTGAACGCTCCTCACTTACTTACCAGTTATCTGATTTACGAATTAAAAACTAGACAGAAAAACAAAAGGAAATTGCAAGTGAACAATATTTTTAATTAATAGTTGCTATTGCAGACAGTTCGATTACTGTGTTTGTCGTGTACATCGCTAACTCTACTAGACGGTTCCACAAAAGTTGTGCTCAAGAAACAGAGTGCTCATACTCTACAACAGTGGAGAGTCGGCGGAGGTGTCTCGAAACATCAGCTACTTCTCGAATTTAGAGGCTCCAAGTGGCAACTTATTGGTAAGTCAAAGAAAGACTATCATCCTGTTTAATGGGAACCCTATTTCTTTGTAACAATAAAACGTCGTTGTGCGTGTCGTTTTAGTTTCTTGAACATTGTTAATGGAAATGTAACCGAATCTGCATCACTGCGTCAGGATAGCTTGGATGCTTCCCTTTATGTATCCAATATCAAATATACGCTAAAATCACAATTGCATGCTATCTTTAATTCTTACTCTTTCTTATTGAAATTTCTTGTTTCTTAAGTTATTTTACTCAGGTTATCGGTTATCCATATGATAATCATAACAGCTCATATTAGTATGGAAATGGTTTTATTATGAATTAAATACCTAATTAAAATACACCAACTGATTTCATAGTGGTTTTGATGTTGGTGTCGTCATTGAGGTTTATGCAAATTTCTGATTTTCAGCCAGTTCCCAAAATGCACTGAAATCGATTTCAATGACTTTATGGGAGATAATGCAACAGTCAACTGCCCTAGATGTACAAAAGGAGTTACAGAGTATGACTCGATCTAGCACGGACGCTACCATTGCCGAGCATACTACAGCATCCAGTTAGTATTTATTAACTTCTTATTGTTTAGAAATACATTTCAAGTAATTCCCAGTTTATTCTACCGTGATTATCTATTTTGGGTAGTAATAGGATCTAGCATCCGCAATTTATTTTCTGCTCATGTTCTTTCACACTTATATACCTGTATATTTGTGATTTTACTCATCGACTTTTTCTTTTTATAATTTAATCTTTCATTTACTACTTTCGTTTATAGTAGATTAACAGGGAAAATCAATTATCTTTGAGATTTTCATATGAATCGATGAGGAAAGCTTTGTATGGATTACTTTTTACAAAAGACACATCGAAACGAAAAATTAATCGCTATGTTCCACGTAGGTTCCAATCAGCGGTACGCCTGTCTGGTTTCAAGCTTCCGCCTTTCATAAGTTGATTTAGTTGCATCTAGGTTGTTGCTTATATTTTCAGTTTTCTGACTTACAAAGTTTCAGTTTTTATAAATTTAATTGAGCAATCAGCGCAAAAATTGGGGTTGGGACACCATCAAAGGCGAGAAAAATAAAAGAAAAGGAAAGAAACATAACTAGTTGTACAAAGAGTGAGGAATGCAATCAGCAGAGTAAGGGACCGCATCGATTTCGGAGATACCAAAGCGTCTTTGGGACAAACCAACCCGGGGGAATATATTCGCCGCGTTTCAGCTGAGAAACTCAAAAGAGTCGAACTGCTAGCTCCGCCCATATTTCGCCTTCCAAAAAGAAGAACCAAGGAAAGATAGAGAATAGCAAGCAAAGGCAGCACCAAGAGAGCAAAGCATCTTTCACAGCTTTTAATTCCCTCTTTTACTCCTCAGACATAGTCCAATCAACAACTTTGTCTTCCTCTCTCTACCAGTGCCTGAGATTTTCATTTGAGGGCCAACAATATTAATTTTAACGAATAATTCTGCACTCTCTCATTTTCTTATTCAACTGTATACATTTTCTGACTATCCAGAAACCTGTTGAGTATTCAACAAAACGAATTTCGTTGATGATTAGTGGGTATTTCGAATGACATCGGTCGTTTCGAGACTTCTACATGCATTAGGTCGATCGGTTGATAATGATCAACCTGAAGAAAACCCACCTCACCCGAATAGTTTACTAGTTTATGTATGTCAACTTGGTAAGTTGTTTTCCCTCCATTTCTTTTAAAAAAATGATTCTTCCTTAATTCTTTCAACTTTTTGCCACTAACTTTCAGCTTTTTGCATTTGTTACGATTGTTGTTGCGACTAACGAGCGTATTCAATAGCCCGCCTAGGATAAAGTGATCTGTATGTTTGGAAGTGAACGCAATACTGACATTTGCCCTGTTTGATTTTGGCTATAAAAGTCGGCAAAGCACATCTGATAAGCATTAATCACAGTTAGAAAAAGGAAACCACTAAAACCTTGGACCCAAACCCACATAGAATGAGAGTATTGAAATCTATGCGTGTTTCCGGCCACATAGAGTTTTCACGTATAATTGGGTATATTCGGCACGACAATCAAGGTCCAGCTGTAATGCGATAAAGGAGAAAAGACAGACCTCCCTAGTGGAAAACGGCAACGAGGGCGCTAGGTGAAGTCCTTTAAATGCGGTACCTACAAAACAAGAAAGGCAAACTCTATTTCCAAGTAATTGTTTTTCACAGAATTAAACAAATTTAAAAGCAATGACGTTCCTCTACATTATAACAAATGATTATTTTAATTCAATGAAGAAAACGTGTCTTAAGTGTTGGAATCTTTGTCGGGCCACATCCCACGGGGATTTCTTTTGAAGCATGCTGAAATCATAACGCAGTATTAGTTGTCCTAGATTTTGTTGGTAGCGAAAACTAGGAAACAGTCTAATTAATTTTAATTTTCTGTTTTTTAAGAAAATTTTGAGGCAAAAACGTGAACATATCTTAGTAAAATACAATCTAACACCAGTAGGATGACTTTTGTTGAATTATTCAGACTTTGTTTACTCTAGTTTAATGGTTGCATGGCAAAATCACTGCAAGTTTTTTTGGATATCGTATACTGAACAAATATAACACTGCAAAACTGAATGCAACAATGTAAAGATATCGATATTAATTACAATTTTGGTTTCACATTAACAACTACGAATAAGTTAGCATGAAGAATCATTGTCTGTAATTTGTACCCATTTGTTCTAGCATCTGCCCGCAGTGATTCGACAACCTCCACACAGTCCATAGCTGCCGGTTTTATACTAAACGATGAACCGATTACCTTATTCCGGCTGGAACTGGAACGTCTACAGTATATCATGCACTTTCCTGAAGAAGTGGCTTTTCAGGTAAAGTTGAATATAAAAATATAACAAGGGTGCAAAAAAAGTACCTATTGAGACGAGAGTTGATATCATAACATAAGATTTATCAGATTATCTTAGTGAATATTCAGAATTTCGTAATTTGTTTAGTTATTTTTGCATTTTTAGCTTTCTTCTACTGAGTACCAGCTGTTTTACTCGATTCAGCCAATGGACTATGTTCGTTATGTCAGCTGTGACCTAACCTCTGTACCCTTGTTTGACAATCCTAGCCCTGTAAAAAACCTAGTAAAGCGATTGAGTGAAGTAAGTTTCCATATACATTCTTTGATTAACCTGTTGTATTAAAACATAAAGTAGGCTTTTTAATATAAATAAAATTCAGGTGAGTTCTTGGATCACTCATATAATAGTGAGTCAGCCCACCCACGACGATCGAAAGGTGGCCCTCACGGCTATTTTAAGAGTAATTGACACTTGCTGGAATATTGGTGAGTCGCATATTTATTTTACTCTGCGCAGTAAACAAAATAGTTGTTTGATTAAAACACAGAAACTTCTTTAGGTAATTTCAACGGTGCAATCGAACTTCTCATGGGACTGAAAAGTGAAAAATTGAGACCATTTTGGCTTTCGCTTCGTCAAGATGAAAAAACCCATTACGAACAGGTTGATAAAATAATAATTATAAAACTACTGCACATAATTTAGCTACTTGACGCTCTGTTACCTTCCAATCAATCTTTGCCGTCAGAAAAATATATTAGCACAGTTCAACGAGCCTTAAGAATGCCACAGTCAAGGATAATACCATTCTTTGGAATTTTCTTAAGGTTGGCTTTTTTGGTAATTGTTTTAGACTAATAAATTACGTGCAGAAAGAGCTTGTATTCAAATAGTATCAATTATTTTATTTAGAGATTTGTATGCAATTGTGAACGACTTGCCGAATATTGTAGTTATTGGAAACGAAGGCGATAATAGTAAACTCGAGGTATTTTTAAAGTATTCATAAAAAATAGTTTATTTTTTCTTGCAGTTCGTAAGCGATGTCAATGGTGAAGATCACTTCACTTCTCGAATCGGTGTAGGGGGTCTTTTAAATGCAGACAAAATTAACCTGGTGGCAATTGGTAAATTTTATTTATATAAGTCTAAACGTTCACTCCACGTTCAGTTCTGGATAACTTAGAGCTGTTCCATAGACATAGTCGGACAATGATAAAAATGTTAGAAGAGCAATCAACTCAAGAAGTTCCAATTGATTCAAAAGAAATAAAACGTAAGTTTTGCAGATATACAACACAACGCCTAAATTAGAAATTTCAGCTTATGATCCGATTCAACCTTTACCTGGAACCGGTGTCACTTTGATTCCGCTTGACTCCTCTTGTTTCGACTTGGATATAATACAAAGACTACATCATGGAACAACTGTGAGTGAGAATATCAGTCAAGTACTATAAACAGTTAAGGAATACACAAAAATATATATAAATTTTGAATCCCTTCTGTTGTTTAGAAACAATTCACCTTAATAACTTTATCACAATGATTTAGGTAATCCACTACGACCCTGATAGTGGGCGAAGTGTGCTATGTATGCTACGGCTAGATACCAGTTGCTGCTCCATAATCTGGCACAAAATCAGCTACTCAGTCAACAAAGACCCCAAGGAAAAGGAATCTGTTCTGTCTAAACAATCGGTGGCTGCCCTACAGGCACCGGCATCCGAAGCTCTGCGAGGTGCTGCTGCTGGTGCGTCGGCCACACCTCGACAGCAGGGTTTCGGATTAGATGAAGGAGAACTAAAGCTGATAACAGTCAAAGAAGTTGAAACAATTGACAGCTACGACCTAGATGTAGAGGTACGTTCTCACTCTCTAATATCTAACTAAAGTAATGAATATTCGAACAAATTATTAAACCCAACAAGCTGAAAATACCATTCAAGTATAATCTTTATTTAATTTGATGGAAAATTGACAAACATAATGTTTATTGTTTTTAGGCAATTTACAAACGTCACTCATCGGAAGAGATGTCTGTGCCCGTTAGTTGTTGGAAAATAGCTTATGGTCAACAGCTATCCGAGAATGACTTTCTCTATTTTCTGGCACCACAACAAATTGCTCAATTTTGGTCAAGTGGACTCTATGGGGTATGAGTTTCCTAGCATTTTAACAAATTAAAATATTTTTTGTAGGTTGTGAGAAACTTGCAAATACAGCAGCGATACGCTGATCGACGAGTGTTGTGGCTGAAGAATCTGTACCTACAACTCTATAAGGACGGCTCAAGCGAAGGGGGTGCTAATGACAAATACTGTTTCCCTCGGCCTTACGAAGCTCTACAAGCTTTCGGTGGCCGTGTTGAGCGATGGAAAGGTTTTGGTAAGTAGCGGAACCTTTAAATTTGTACTTAATAATAGTGTTGAAACCAATTAACCATTCAGGATCAAGACTGCGATCAGACAAAGAACTACGATCTTTTTTGGTCCGATTTGAGAAAGACCATACAGCACCTTTGCGGACATTACCCTGTAGATACCAAAGTGCTTAATCATTCAATATATATGATCAATTTGCCATGGGTTGCGGGGTTTCATGCTTTTTGCTTTCGTCGTAAAATTAAATAAAACTATACCACCACTTTAGGTATATCTCAATCGTGCTCCTATCCAGCTCGAACCAACGACGCTTCCAATCTAAGTGACTCCGGCGGTGGTGCCAAAAATAGGTAATCATTAGAGTCAGTTCAATTTAACAGTATCTCACAGGCTTAAAAATCTTAAGCATGCAATGCAGAAGAAACTTCGCGGTGCATCTCGAGAAGGTAGTCGATCACAAAGTCCTCAGCCACCATCGCCACTGGTGAGTTTCATTGATGTGGATCGTGTTTTCCTTTCTCTAAAATACTGTTCGAGCACCTTTCTTCTTTTGCACTATTTCTCTATTTTCTTGTTTGAAACTGTAGGCTCCACGGCATATTTCGGGTAATATAGGCTTTGGAGATCCGTCCACCATCAGAACTATCACAAATCTATCAGGCCGCTCCCAATTCACCGGGGTGTCTATTGAAACCACATGATCCAGCAATGAGTGAGAACGGTGACGCCGACAGTGTTTACACCCCTAGGAGCAGGACTCCCACAAGTAGCAGCTATGGAGGTTTGTACCAGATAAAACCGAATTTGGTTTTTATATATAATACTTAAACTAAAATAGCAAATATCAAACACCTCTTGTTCTTTTCGTTGAATGCAAATTATTGTGTTCATATTCTTATCAAGCAAAACTATATTTACGATCGAACAAGAACGAGTCACATTGCGTTTTGTTTTGTCCAGACAGTAAACAATCAATTCAGCATGTTCCCTGGGTGGTCGGTCACAAAAATCGTGGAGGTTCCGCGGTGGGGAAACGCCGAACTCGGGTTCAGTAAGCAGCGGACAAGTCAGTCAAGAGGTATGTTGATTATTTTGTTATTTCAGTAATAATATGCTAGTTTAAGATCTTAACATCTGGACTCAGTGGACCGACGGGAAAGGAAATTCAAGAAAAACCGTTGACTTTGGTTGATTTTGTCGAGTTGTACAGACTTTTCAGTACAAGAATGCGCAGAGACTTAAAGTAAGAAAAAATTAATTAACGTTTCTACTTGCATTTATATAACCACTTATGATATTTGTAGATTGTCTGTTTTTGTTTCCAATTTAACTAATGTCTTGTTTGTTATGTAAACAAGTGGTTGCGTCATCAGTTAGCTAGGCACTTGCAGGGATGTTTTCGGTGATGTTGTTTCCGGAAGTTCCACTTCTTCGTCTGTATTGGGACAAAAACGAGACCGAACCGACAAGCAGAGTCCGCGAGTACAGAGCAGATTGACTAGTGTTTCACACAACGGTTCACCTGATTTCCTTCCAAATGGTATGTAGGAATATTTTTGCGAAACAGAATTTTGGATAATTTGACTAAAATTAGGAGTGAGAATTTCTCTGGCCTGGTCGTGGTTTTGAAAGTCGGCCAGGGTCGAACATTTTTTATCGCGGACATTCCCATCCCTGACTAAAATTACTGTCTACTTTTATAATTAGGGGCTTCTAGCTCTGTAGTCGGCGGCCAAGTCTTATGTAATACGGTACGAACTGCAAGTTTTATTGGAGTGCGGCCTAGTGTTGGCGCGCGAAAACGTGGACTAGTCAATGTAAAACACCACATCTAACTGATTTTTCTTGAAAAATTAATTTATATTAAATAATATAACTATTTTGCGAGCTTTAAATTGAGAACTGAGACCTTTAAGTTGCATATTGTTTGTCCGCCGACCTAACGTCAAATATAAGTCATTTTAGATTTTCTGACTAGAAACTGCAGTATTCCATCATTGCATATCACTGAAAAACAGAACAAAATCTACAATGCTCTGGTCATTGCTAGCGTCAACAGGTAAAATAGAAAAGAAACGATATAGTATACCCATTTATGTCACCCAAAGTTGTTAGTTCCGACCCGAAATAAAAGTTAATTACACAACTTACTTGGCCAGCTGAATGCATTGCCTGCACAGCTTTTCTATTTATATTTTCGGGCATGATGGAAAGCCAAATAGGGTAATTACTAAGTTGCTTTTAACGTAGTTGCAAAAGAGTGCAGAACAATTTTATTATAATATATAAATAGAAATACATTCAAATATATGTAATTATCACCATTGATAGCAGAAGCCCTGTTGTTACCCGTAGGCTTCAAAGATATTTTCAGCGGAAAAATGATATTTGGCAAAGACTGTGTGAAGCATCTCTAAAAGACAAATATTTATATTATTTAAGCATAACGGGATTAGTGGATACCTCCCGCTCGTCAACTTTAACGCCCCCTATGTTAAAATGTTTTGTGAACACTCATCAAATGGAAATGATCGACGAAGCCCAAGCGATCAAACTAATTCAGGTAAAATGAAATTAAAGACAAAAACAATGTTCGGCTCTTCTCTTTAAATATTCGTGGGAGTTCAGTTTAGTGTGTTCCTACAATAAGCCTTGGAAACTACGCTCTATATTTGGAAAACATGTTTATATTTTCATTCGAGATAACACACTTTCAAGATATGCTGTGAAGTAAAATAACTTCCAAGAAACATAATTTTCCAATGTAAAAAAGAAAACTTGACATATAGATATAATCAACTTTTAATTTTTGCGTTCATTGTAAAACGTAGAAATCATCGCTTTTTTCCGAAGTCTGCATCATTTACCATGCTAATAAGGAAAAGGATATTCTAATATTAATAGCTTTTGGGGGCGTTCATTTCTTTTTGTATAGCGGAAATTCATGTGCACGTACCTCTTTTGCATATAAATGCAGATGTTCATTGAATGCTACAACAAGCCTTCGGTGTCTCTTTTTGACACTCAATGTGGTCCGGAGTGTCAGCAAAAGAAACCTAAATATAACGCGTTGCGCATTCCCAAATAATTAATCACACTACGACTATTTGAAAGAGATTTTTATAACAGAATAAGAAAACAATAATTAGCAAGCAGCATATTTACAAGTTTTAAAAATACCTACTTTTTTTGTCTGGGATGATACTGAGCTCACGGAGCTCGCCTTTCTCGATGGATCATCGGGACAAAGGGAATCCAATGTAATAGTGGGAGCACTGGACTCATATTTAGTTGGTACTAAATAAAATTATACTAAATAATAACAAAGAGTAAAACCTACACTTATTATTGTTTTGATTTCTCAATGCGGTCGTTAACGGCTGTCTTTCTTCCATTATATGATTTCTTAATTTCTATGCTATTTTTTGGCAGGCAGCCTTGCTCCGCCTCAATTTGACTGCTCGCTCACTATAAGATGGTTAAAATTAAACACACATTATCTAAAACCGAAACCTTAAGAATTTCAAGTGTTCCAAAAGCAAATATGCCGAAGAATAAATTGCAATGTATCCAATTCCTAAATATAAGCCCATGGCAAATACCAAGATTGAGCTAAAGTTACAAAGGGTTTTATAGAGCAGATAGAAAATCATATGTTAAAGACTATAGACTATGATTAACTTAGCAGGCACAACAAAGGTTTAAATGTTAGACAGCTAATTATGGAATTAACAGTACTAAAGTTTTTTAGGATCATGAGCCAGACGCTGCATATCGAACAAGAAATCAAATGACATTCGAAGGTTTTACAAGGTTCCTTAGTGATCCCGTAAACTTTGCGTTTGTTCCTGAGAATGTAGAACCGGACGAGAAAGATCTGCAATATCCACTCTCTTATTATTATATTAACTCGAGCCACAACACTTATTTGACTGGACATCAGCTGAAGGGGCCAAGTAGCGCAGAAATGTATAGACAGGTTAGTAAAGGAGTTTATTAAAATTATCTTCTAATAATTTAAATATAAAATGTCATCTTCTTTGTTCTTATTACCTTGAATCTTAGTGTAAAAATAAAACATTTTCTGCCGAACATAAAGTCTAACAAAGCTAATGAACTAGAGTGTGAAGTAGTTTTTATGTAAGTAAAGTGTGTTTTTCAGGTTTTGATGACAGGATGTCGGTGTGTAGAATTAGATTGTTGGGACGGAGACGATGGACTTCCACTTATTTATCATGGACATACGCTGGTTTCCAAAATTGCCTTCCGACAAGTACGCAAACATATTATAAATATAAATTTTAATACTAACTGAAAACGATTTTGAGTACACACAGCATTCATTTAGGTTTCTTGAATAATGAGCAACCTTTCCATTCTCTAAGTGATTGATTTCCACCTAATTGAAAATTGCGTAATCAAACGGCAAACTTTTTCTCAAAAGAGCATCAATAGATGAATCAAAGAGCGCGCGTTTCTAGAACACATTACATCTTAGTTAGCGTTAACAATAAATATAAAAATTATTTTGGTAATATTATTTGACTAAAAAGGGGATCTTTAGCCGTATTCGTTCGTAGTTTCTCAATTGTGCTAGGAGAAATCCAGGAAGGCTCCTCTCGTTGCTGTTAGTATATAAACAAATTAACGATGCTTTTATTTAAATGAAATTCGTGCCGCTGTTTAACCTTAATGTTGATGTAAAAGTAATAATAGAAATATCCTTGCAAAAAGGGAACCACTTACATACTTATATCTAAAAGAAAAAAATCGGTAATTGTTGCTAAGAATCAAAAAAGTCAACTACAATGCAGAATTGCAAGAAATTCTTTTACCATAAGATTCTTTCAAACAAAGTAGTCGAAACAAGGGGTACAAGTCAAAAATAGACGTGTATGCATTTTAAATTATTTGCTAAAAGAAACATATATTTTAGGTCGTTGAAATTATAAAAAAATCGGCATTTATCACATCGAATCTACCCGTCATATTATCCATTGAGAACCATTGTTCGCTTCAACAACAGGCAAAAATGGCACAAATGTTCAAGGTTCGTGGTTCTCGATTGCTCATTAAGTACAAAATGTATTCATTAAAAACATCCAAGAAGAGTATGAGCAACATTTTCACCATTGCAGACTGTTCTCGGAGATAAATTGGTTACAAACTTCTTATTTGAAGCAGATTTTTCGGACAATCCAAATCTGCCATCACCATGGCAATTAAGAAACAAGATCCTCATTAAGAACAAAAAGATGATAGGTGAGCAAACCAATATGAAGGCCAGCCAAAAGTTAATGAAATTCAATACACCCTGTGAAATAACGATGATGTTGGGACAAAAATAAGAATAGACAATATATTTTCATTATGCTGTGGTCAGTCAGTTGCAATAGCAGTCGTGCGCTTTTGCATAACGACCGCCCTGTTGAATAATGTAAGAGTTTACTCTACTTCCCTTCTTTGCTTTTAGTTGAACCCCCAACACCACTTCCGGTCTTTGAGCGAGTTATCCAACGTGGTGAAACGACATTAACGTTGCATAGGAAACAGAGCAAAAACAGTTATGAGAGCAGGTAACGCCGAAAATACTCAACAATAAATATGTTTTCCAATTAACAAAAATGCCGTTCTTGTTTGTCTGATACGGCTAATAACAGTTTACAATAGCTACCCATGCAACTAATTGAATAGTATTGCTACTCACAAAAAACTTGATGAGATTTTATAATAGATGAAATGAGTGATCATAAGGTCGATTTTCTGTACCATTTTGAAGTTCTCAAATCAAATATTTAATTTAGCACTGTTGATGACGCCGAGGAGGATGATTTAGAAGATTTTCTCGATGATGAAGAAAACGAGGACGATGACCAAGAGGGTAAAAAAAGTAGCCAATAATATATTTTATAAATAAATGTATTTAAGTCAATCGTTTGGTTTTAAAACAAAATGCATTATTCTTCGTTTGAACATCGTTAACTTTAAAATATATCTTTTTCAGTTGACGTTCCTCCTCCAACGCGAGAAGAAACTCCAAAAAGTACTAAAAAAGGCAAGGAGCCAACAGTGAAACAGGACTCCTCTTGTAGCGAACAGAGTGATACTAATAAGAATATTAACAACGGTGTAAAGGTTTGTTAGTGACTCCGCCTACTTACCTCCAAAATCACTCAACCAACAAAATGCAAATAAATTTAAGCCAATTTTCCTGCTTTTGTTTACGGCTGGTACATTTTTCATTATAATATTTTCTAACTTGACGTAAACAAAAAAGTTTCCTAGCTGAAATAATCAAAAATAATACGAAAATATTTGTTCAGATGCTGGATGTGGCGCAAGAAAACGACCCAATGTACTCGCAGTTGCCTTACCGACCGATTGTTAGACAGAAAAATACCGTTCAAATAGCACCTGAATTATCGGATATTGTCATTTACATGCAGGCTACAAAGTTCAAAGTAAGACACACTAGCAGTTATAACAAGATATTGAAAATACTCATAAACGTTTAAGAAAGTAACCTTTTAATTTGTATTATTGAGAAGCATTGCAAGACATTACAGGGATTCCCAAACGACGTAATGCATTCTGGTAGAATTTCGGAAGAGATGCAATCTGCTACACACTCGTTCTCATCAAGGGCGCGCACACCATCAAATCTACTGAACACTCCAACACCGCCTCGCAGACAGAGAAGCAACACACAGCTAAGCGCGGTATGGTATTCATAAAAGCCAACAGTCACTTCCAATAGTTTCATATATGTAACAGAAAAATCAATAAACACGAGAAAATTTCAGGAATTGATGCCACCAAGCGCCGAGTCTCCGGTGTTTGTCCCATCAAGACCTCCAAATGCAACGGCCTCATGTTACCAAGTAACATCGCTGAACGAAGGAGCTGCCAAGAAATTGATTAAGAGACATCCTATAAAGAGTATTCAACACACGCAGGAACATGTAGGTTCTTTGTCAGTAGATGGAAACTGAACTACTTTCATGTAATATAATATAAAATATTTCAGCTAATTCGGGCTTATCCATCAGCTAAGCATTATGATTCGTCAAATTTCAATCCAATAGCCTGTTGGGCTCATGGAATGCAGATGGTTGCCTTGAACTTTCAAACACCAGACACCTATATGGCGGTTAACCAAGCAATGTTCGAGCAAAGCGCCGGCTGCGGGTAAGAATGTGACTATTCTAATACAGGTTTACATTATTCATAGTTAAAACAAAATAATCAACTAGTATTACTACATTTTTGTTTTTTGACCTTTACGGACTTTATAGCTTTTCTTCTTGTATTTGTGAACTCTTGGACGTTATTACACTGTTGTAGTAGCAAATTTTCCTACAATAAAACATTGATTTCAGTTACGAATTGAAACCACGCGTGCTCTGGGACGAAACACATCCACTCTATAACAAATTCAACCCGATGTGCAAAGACATTAATGCACATTCTGCACTAATAATCCATCTTACGGTAAACTATATAAAATTGTACTGAAAATTAGTTTTCTTTTCAGATTATATCTGGGCAGCATGTTTTTCCAGGCGTTCATTGTGCTAGTACTTATATAGAAGTTGAGGTCCTCGGAATACCCAACGATTGTTTCAAGGTAAGTGATAGAAACTATTCTATTAACATTCTTTGTAAACTAAACTTTACCATCTAAATAGTTCCGCATGCATTAATAATTACACAGAGCAATTTTTTTCAGGAAAAGTCGAAGGTCATTCAGCGCAACTCTGTGAATCCTGCCTATCAACACTCAGTACAATTGCGAGTAACTTTTGCCGAACTTGCCTTCCTCAGAATATCAGTCTGCGATAGGTAATATTTTACTAGCATTTTTATAGAAAGTAAGTTAAATTTAAATTTAGTAATCAGAACGGTAGAGTGGTATCTCAACGTGTTGTTCCTGTTAGATGTATTAGGCCCGGTTATCGTCACCTTCCTTTGCGAACTAACGCCAATCAACCGGTTGACAATGCAATGCTGTTTATTAGGTATGACCGTTAAGAACAAGCTAAATATTAATTATTATCTTCTAGAACAAAGTTTGAACAGGAAGAGCACATATACCTGCATGACGATGAGTCGACCACCCAGTACTGTAACTACGACCACACTTTAAGTTATCGCACGGATTTGGTAAGATTTTTACTGTTAATAAAACTATTCTATGTATTTTAGACACCATCCTTAGCACCCTCTCCAATTTTAAAACGGCAGATTTTTGTTATGAAAGTAACAGGAGCGTTTGCTGATGAAACACCTATCACTGTTCATGGAGAGAGTGACAGCACTGTTCGTATGGTTATGCAACAGGTAACAAAGGAAAACTATAATCGACGGACGGATGTCATGCTATTAAAGGACTTCGAAACCTCGTAATCCTTTAAGAGTTTAAAAACGCAGTAAAGATTCCCAACTCATTTTTCTAATCGAATTTATTAAGAATCACTATTGTTTTGTTTTCTCAATTTAGCTTATTACTTCTGGATCAGATTTACAAAAGAAATAATAATGAAGAGCAATATGATAAATCGCCTTTTAAATTTTTTGCTTTCGTACGTAATTCCGTGTACGGTGATTAATTCTGTCACAGTAAATTACACGTTCAAAAATGAAGACCGGCCGTCGACTATTGACAATCAATTATTAAAACCAATATTGTTTTCATTAAAAAGGAAAATATACTTTCGGCTTCGAAAAGTGCACATACTTCTGTTTAGGCACTCGCTAATGCTGGAAAAAACGGAGATCAAGTTGAGGATTATGTGCTAATCGAAGAGTCTATACCAACTGCCTATGGGGAAGAGCCCGTTGAACAGAAGGTCAGTTTAAAGGTACAATCAGAAATAGTTACGCAGTTTATTTTTCTGTACGGTTAAGTGTTATTGAACGCGACTATTTGTAGGTGTTACCCTTAAATGAACCGATTATGGATGCGGTTGCCTGTTGGAATGGAATTATGAGGAGATTCGTTCTAAGAAAGAAAGGCAGCGTGAGTGATGACAGAAAAAAGAGAAAAATGAGTAGAACCACCCAAAAAAGCCAGAAATTATCAATTGTTGCTAACGATAGTTCGCAATTTCGTCAGGTTAATTGAAGTTTTAATCTAGATTAGTCATCTGTCCCCACTTGTTAATGCTGTAGCTTTGTGAACCTTGTAATTATTAATTGTTGTTTTAATGTGAAGAATCTCGTTCCCCTTGTCAAGTCTCCCTCACCTACTTACTAATCCGGAATGTCAAAGCGGGTATCCAAAACCACCTTGTCCACCTTAACCAAAAATATCTTCCACTAAACAACGATTTGACTCTCCGGTCAATATGTTACTCCTTTTATTGTCTACACCGTAGTTTTTACGTATGTTTGTTGGTATGTTTGTAATTTACTCCTCGTTAACACCTATATATCCATTTGCCATTTTGTACATAGCGTGGATTTTTCTAATAAAAGGTAAGAATATATACTGTAGATCTTAACTTTGACAATCGGTCTTTGAGCTCATTAGCTTGCAGTTTCTTTATACTCCTATTCTAGCATGACTTGACTTGCATATTTTCATTTCTTTTTGTGGCACTCTCGTTTGGCTTGAATGATTTGATGTTCTATATCAGAAATTTATGGGAGCTTATTTCAACTGTTTTTACTCGGCCTCCTATTAAGTTCTCATTGCATTTAATTACTTGCACGGATTTTTCAAGTGTCAATGGCATAGCGATGCATTTTGGGGTTAGCTCGGCTTTAATCAAGGCATTTTAAATGTTGTGTTTTGAAATCGATATTTTAGGATCCATCCTCACGAGCGTGGATAACTTCGATAATAAAAAGTGGCAGCACCTCAGCCTCACCCAGCATGAACAAAGGTGAACATGTGAAGTCTGCAAGTAGCACTCAATTGCATGGACGGAGCCTCGATGTGGACACATTCACCAACGAACGACTCGATGTCAGCGAAGGTTTAGGCCCATCAAATAACACAAACAGAATTCATGATGTTTAGGCCTAAATCCAAGAACTCGCTCAATGGGCGACACTTTCTTAGTTTGTGTTCACAATGTTAGCGAGGATCAGCCTTACGCCATTTTACGGGCAAGCGTACACAGTACTGCTACTGATATTATTAAACAGGTTTGTAAATAAAGATTGTGGAATAATATAACAGTTCTTTATGCATTTTAAAAGTTTTTAATATATTAATATATCTATTGTAGGTATTTGTTAAAGCGAGAAGGCCAAACGTCGATGAATCGGAATTTGTTTTAATTGAAGAAACAAGTGACGATCGTAATGCATCAGCTGGAGGTACATATTTAGAAAGCCCATTGAAACATAAAAAATAATTAATATATGTAAAAATTTTAATTTTAGTGACTGGACGAAGTGGGCAGACTACTCGAGTTAACAGTCGAGTGTTAGCATCTGCTGAAAATGTCTGGAAGGCACAATGCCGCTGGAAGAATATGGGACGTTTTGTCCTGGAAAATCGAAAAGAAACTGTTCATTCAACCTTGGAGAAAGTAAGGGCATTCATATCACAACTAGAAGCAGCCAAACAAAGCATGCAACAGACTATGATGCACGGAAACAGCACTTAAGGACACTTCGATTACTTCGGATACTTAGCATTTTCCTACAATTAACTTTATATACCACTGTGTTGTTATCAATGGTAATACTAATTTAGACAAGTATCACCTTGCACAATTATACTAATTGTTATCCTCAAATCCTAGATTCTCCCCCTAATCAGTCAAGGTCCAATTAGGACTCAAATGATTTACCTATCTGTATTTTGTATATCACAGAACTCTTCCGGTTACTGGTATTTTTCCTGATGTGTATATTTTGGTATCTTGTCTTTCCTGCCTAACTTATAATGCTTATATTGTAACATTCTAACTGCTTTAATTAACTACATTTCCACACCTTTTTCCCAAACAATCTTCTAGATAAAATTTCTCTTTTTCAGCTTTCGACCGAAATTCTAGAAAATTTTTGCCGCTTCAAAGGCGGAAAAAACTCAGACTACTATTTGTTTTCCTATACAAATTTATCAAGTTGACTGAACTGAGCGAATCAGAACAATGATCTACCAACATTCCCATTTTTATTTGTTGTTGTCATAGTTTCTTACATTTATTTATGATTTACATTCTTCTTGTTGTTATATTTCTGTATTTCTTCTATTGGTTCATCAATGATTCCAAAGCAACACGACCAATTTCACGGGCCCAGACGCACATGTTGATATTTGTGGTACAGTATTATAGTATTATGCACTCAAGCACAATAAATTAATAAATGTTTTTACAATTGACAAAACAATTATACCAAATAATTCACTAGATTCTCGAAATAATAAGTAAAGGATTTGGGATAGTATGAGTTCTTGGGAAATTTAGATCACTGTGGCCACAGGCATGCCTTTTTGTTAGTCAGAGAGCACCTTTCACTTGGTTTTCGCTAAAATTTCAATAATTGGCTTCCTAGGTTTCTCCTCGTAAAAAGGAACTCATTCAAGACACCACTAGGAAGATCAGCTTGGCGAGTGTACGCTCGATTGGTATTCCTAGAAAACTGTCCCGCTTTGGAAAATCCTTGACAATGGATGGAGCGAAATAGCAGTTTCAAAGAGTTGTTATTTAGGATTTTAATTTGTTGCCATACGTGTGTCTTTTTATATGCAGCACTTCTTCTTATAATGTATTTGATTTTCGTTTATTCATTTGTGATTCGTAGCATTTATTGGATGATTATAAAACACAGATTCAAACAGTATTATAATAATAAAATATATCGCTTCTCGGGATAAATCAACCACATCACACAGGTATATTAAAGTCGGTCATATGGAAGCACTAAGCCTCCAGCTCAAATTTGATTATACAGTACCCCTCCCTTAGCAGTTCGTTAGTTCGCTAGGTCCCTCATTCTGTAGTAGTCAGGGTGACCACTTCCCAATATTACCATTTGCGTTCTGCTCCAAATCTATCTGGTGGTTTAGGGACGGTGGAAACAGCCGTTTGCTCCGTTATTGATTGAAGCGCCTGTCTTTCTTCAGCGTTAATGATAAGCATTCCCAACCGACAGAAGGGCCGAATATGATTGTATAACATTTCAAACAGGCAACGCAGATAAGACGGATGCTATCAGTGTTAACGGACGAATCAGATCAGCCCGTCTATATGCACTTTCAAACAAATCAAATTCATTCTTGTCCTTACTAACCTCTTCAAACTGTTCAAATAGTCCTTTAATCTTATTCGAACAAAAAGTCTCCATTTGCTCGATTCTAAAGAAACCGATCAAACTTTACGTCAAATCCAACTTTTTAATTTATCTCAGTATTGGTTTTATAACAACTCGACATTCTAATGATCTCAAACGCAGAATGGAGATCGCAGAAGCATTCCAAACTAATTTCTCTATCTGGGAAAACGTGAAGTGAACGAATGGCTCACAAAACAAATTTACTTTGCTACGACTAGTAGTAAACTGTCAGACCTTTCCATAGACTAGTTATCAAATGAACATAAATACTGGTATTCCGCCATTCTTCAAAAATATGATGTATGCTGTCTGATAAAGATGTATTATGACTCATTCATCTGAATTTCCTATGTTTACTTTGGTGGGTGCCAACTGTGATAGATACTCTGAAATCAACCCTGTTAACTATTTCAAACCAAATCTACATTTAGTTATGTAGTTTGATACATTTTCTAAACATTGCTATTCTATGTACAAATCGCAAGCACCACACATTTTTATCAGTGAAAGTATTAAGCTGCTTCCTTAACCGATGAGTGCGTCTAAAAGAAATATAAATGCATGCAATTACTATTGGTTAAGCAATATATCATTAAAATAAAATAATAAAATGAATTCAAGTATAGTTTTAGGACTGATTCATAAGTATTTTGTTTTCAAATTAGTTTTGACACGTTCCATGCAACCCAATACCTCTTGCCTGCCCTTCCAAAATGCTCCCAAATTACTGCCAGCATTCACTCTGTGTTATTCTCTCACTTGCATTATGTATTTCGATCACAAAGAGTTTATTTCGAGGATGCGGAAATCGCCAGTTCAGGCCTGTGAAGTCATTGTGTCGGACGATAAAAAGACTGTGGTGAGTGTAAACGTTGTAAAGTTGTCTTAATTAAATACTTTAGTTATTGTATTTGTTTTTAAACCTTATAGTTATTGCGTTTTCTAGGTATACTGTCTGCGCGTTGAAGCTGGACACGCAATACAAAAAAAGTTTGAGGAATATGAACGATTCTACAACAGGGTGAGAAAATAAAAACTGTGATAAGAGTGAGAAACATGATATTCTATGGAATGTTGTAATTGCTATGTGCTATCGAACATCTTTCTTTGGAAAAATAATTAGATTGTAGATTTAAGTCTATAAACTTTAAATTTTCAGGGGTTACTTTCTAATCTAATTATCTTTATGTTTTCTATACAAATAAGTGATAAGTACAATAATAGGTTCTAGGTTAGCTATCTCTTGCCAGCATCTCATTCCCCTCCTCCTAAGAAAAGACTGCTACAAAGCGAATCAAAACTGCAAGAGAAAAGAAGAATTTGGATTATGGCCATTTCACAAACTTTGTTGACGCACTTTTTGTCTCAGTGAGTTAATTATTAAATTGAAATCAATATCTCATTTAAATACACAACTTATTTATACAATAACCAAACCAAATTGATTCCGACACTAATAAATACTTTTTTCATCACTGTCAATTTTGTTATTATATATAGGCAAAATGCCGTTTGCAGCCCGCTAGAAGATATTCGTGAATTCTACTGTATGCCTCACCCCGACGAACTCGACGAATCATATGTGGATCTAGGGCCTAAAGAGATAAAAAGGTATGGAAAGCACCTAGTTATAGTCAGAATCAAAAGTAATAAGGCCGTGTTCAAAATTCAAAACATTCAAAAGTAATAGATTTTTGCTGAAAATGAAAGCGAAATGAATGAAAGCGGTGTTGAAAATCAAAACATTACGCAGCATACACGGCCTTATTACTTTTGAATCTTTAATGTGGTTTAATGTGAACATATAGAGTGATTCAAGATGAATAATGGAGTGTTACTTGTGCATTTTAAGGAACTTTTGCGTATATTTTCGGTTTTTGAATACCTTCAGAGCCATTTTCAATTAGATTTTTTCAAAACTCCACTATTATTCTCGAATCAGGATACATCTTACAAAGTACTAATGTAATGGATATGCCAGCGCAAACAAACCATTTTGAAACATTTGCTTAAACCCCAAAGTTGAATTTCATTTCAAAACCACTAAGCTATTTCCAGAAAGTGCGCTGTTTTGCCCGACGCGGACGATTTGAGTTCGTTGGGCATTAAAAGTTTTTTGAATACTAGATGGGGCAAATTTCAATTCAACACAATTTTTTGAATGCAAATAGGTCATTTTTGAAGTTAAAGAAAGTTGGAAAGTGCACGAACGAGCGGTTTTGCAACCCCCGCCGCGTATACAAAGCCAGTGAATAGGCCTGCTACAACTATTAAAATAGGGTTGGATGGGGAGTTAACCTGGAGTTGGAAGCTTTTTGGAGCTACCAATAGGTTGTCTGAAGGGACCATCACATTTCCATCCCTACCGTTTATGTTCTGGTTCTGAAATGTTCGGTTGGGGAATGGGATACTCATTTGTTTGATTTTTGCAAACCTAACCAGTGGGCGTAGTATAGAAACGCCTGGGTGGTAAAAGCCCAGGCAGTTTCTAGCCGGCCCGGGCAACTAAGAAACGCCCGGGCAGCAAAGAAACGCCCGGGCACATAGTACGGCCACAGGCTTTCCTAACTGTCTCGAAGTTCGAAAAATTTAATCTCACATGAAATGTTCCACAAACAATATGTTAGGTTATCACATTATTTATAAATTATAACTAAAATATTATAAATATAAATATTTATAATCATCTGAACGAACGGTAAAGTAAGACTATGTGTGAAATATGGATGTTTCTAAAAGTCGAGGTCCGTAAAAGAGATGTTAAAAAAGACTAATCTAAAAAATAGACCAAACGAACCGAAGTTGCTTTTCGTTGATAATTTGTCATTTAAGCTTGGACTAAACCAAGATATTCGGGTTATGTTATGGATGATGTAAAATATGTTACTACTGAAAAATTCTTATAGTAGTCTCACTTATAAAGTTTTGAAACATTTATAAAATCACAATTCTCAACTTTATCAGGGATCGGCCATTACAAAAAAATAAAGTTAAAATTTCTTTGTTCTAAGCTCTGCGTCAGCTATTCATTCCTTTCAATGCCTAAATATAGAGAAATATGTATTCTGCAAATTGATTTAGCTGAATACAATGTTTCGAAAACATTAGAAAACATTACTGAACAATTTTGTGGCTGGAAAATATTTGAATAGCATTTACGCTATTTCGAACAACAAACAAAGAACAGTGTGTTCTGGAATTTTACAAAAAATGCGACTTAATTATATTAGAGGTTAGGGCAGCGAAGGTCTATGGATCTGCGAAGCTGCAAAAGGTTTGGAAAACCAGCAGCTTGAATATTGCAGGTTTCTAGACACGAAGAGAAAATGTTAGAAAGGAGCCGTCTCTACTCCGAAGGTTCCGTAGTAAAATGACCGAAAGCCGGCCCCGAGAAAACTACATTTTAGTGCGATATGTGTTCTGGCGGGAAACTAAATAGTCGGATGGCGTACCTAGTTTCTCTCATATGTAAATTATATTTAATAATGATAAAAGTGATAAATAAACATAAAGACTAACTAAAAATTTTCCACAAACTCTTGCGGTTTCAAAACATTTGCTCCACATATCATCTTTTAAAAATGTCTAATATTTTCAAAACCAAGTGTAAAATGATCATTTGGATGATCAATGAGCATGTAGTGACCCGCATAAAAGCATAAAAACCGGGAACAAAAGAGTTATTCATCTATTGAGATCTTTTAATAACCTCCAGGAAGGACAATAAGCGAGATGCGACTCCAGAACTCCAGGAATTGAAATAATTTATAGATGAAATAAGGAAATTGGAGGAATTGATGCCCCGCTGCCGCCGCTGGGTGGTCCATCCCTTTTTTGGAACCACTCGACTGGTCTGAGAAGAGTGTTAGTAATTAGAATAGAATGTATTGAGGAGGATATGGATGAAATTCATAAGAAGCCAGGCAATCTAGAAAGGGTAATGAAATTTGTAATGAACAATATGCAGACAGGGGGATTTAGTATAGGGAGCTGTGTGCAGAACTGGGTATCCGGCCAGCCCGGCGTGACCTTCAAAACTTCAGACAGGGCCGAATTAGCTGTTATCTGACCCGACCGGCCCGGCCTGGCCTGACATCCAAAATTTGAGCTCTGGTTGTGTTGAATCAAGAAATGAGATAAAAAACTGAAAAATAACTATGTATAGAAAAGTGAGTGTTGCTGATTCATCTCTTTTTGTGTATAATTTTACTATTATCAAGCAACTTGCTAAACTGAATGCTAGGGAGGAGACTACACAGCTCAGAAGATTCCGGAATGAATAGCCTACCCCTAAAAGGATTCAGGAAAATAAACAAGCTTCTAAATAACAACAATGTTGAAACGTTAAATAAAGTATTCAGAAAGTGTGTGAATCAAACTAGGTATTTGAACAAAATGGGGGGAAAAATAAATGTTGCAAGGTCCTATATTCGTAGTATCTCAGATGGATTGCAGTTTGGCTTGTCTGGATATCGTATTGTAATTAAATACAGCAAGAATGAATAAGAAGACTAACTGTAGGTGAATTCACAATTCTTGTAACGTAAATTAAGCAGTATTTTTATAAAAATGAATGACCTTGGTCAGGTATGTTGGGTCATAACGAATTAGTCAGAAATTTGAAAAGTAGGTGTGAAAGTTCTAGAAAGTAAATGTTGCAAAGTTTATTAAGTTCGTTGCGGTTTTCAACGTGTAATGATGGGGTCTTAACAATAAATAAACAAGACAATAACAATAATGTTTACAACACATCCCGGCGCGGCCCGGCCTGGGTTTCGAAATTTCCGGTCGGGCCGGTAACCAGCTCTTCAACACATAGTATACCTATATATTGACTCCGCACATATGTTTCAATTCATCTCGCAATTATCGCCGTTTTCCGCCCGCAAAGTCCCAAAATATCCAAATTGCACAACAAAAAGACAAAACATTTGTGTTTCTTTAAGAAGTGTCGTCCGTCCATTGTTTGTGTTGTTACAACATTTCGTTTTCTTTTCTTTGTGAGCAGCGTGAAATCTGTTGATTTATAGTTCATGCCAATCGAAAAAAGGGAAAATCAGTCAATACTAGGCCGCACCGTGTAGTTTATATCGGAAAGACATTAATCATAGGAAATGCCGCCGCCGCCGCTAGGATCCGCGAGAGTCTCAGACCTCACGGGAAGTTTACTCGAACTATCAAGCGATTAATCATGATAACGCTTGAGACATCCGAATTCCACAGCTGATCGATAGGGAAATATAGCCGTAATGGTGAAAAGACTTCCGCAAAGATGACTGAGAGGAAAAGTAAATGTTTCTAAAAGGTTTGAAGCATGAGGGCTACGTAGATCAGTAATTAGAACGAAAAAAATTTCACAATAGACCAGATAGATGAAAGCCACGACTAACCGTTCATTCCCGATGGCTATTTTACATTCAAAATTCGTTAGAGAAAACAGAAAGTCTTTAGCTTCGTTGATGTATGCCCTGTTTTACATCAGCAACTAGGAAAAGTAAATGTTTCTGAAAGTTTCAAGCAAAAGTGGGGGAACATCGAGACCAGTGTATAAAGATCTAACAGTTGTTGTTAAAAGTTAATTTGTAATTGGTTAAAACTTTCTTATTAAAACATAAGACCTATAACACAGTTGTTCGTTTTAGTTGGATTCCGGATGACTCTACTCTATTCAATCATTTAAGAAGTTCATGCTCAGTATATTTATAAAACGATATGATAAATAAGCAAAACAGATATCTTAGAAATTTCTTCTATCCTAATCTACGTTGTCTGAGGTGTGGAAAACACAAGAAACTTGTAAGATAAACAACTGAAGAAAAACAAAGCAATACGATAGCAACAATATTTATATTCACAAAGTGGAATTAACTTTAGCTTCGAAATCTAAAATCAAACATCGTAAAATCAATCGAAAATAATGACCTAATGATTGTTTGCACTTTTCCTTCTCAAATCTCAATCGTCTGTGACACAAACATTATTTGAAAAGTTTCAAACTTTGATTGACATCTAACACCAAAGTGAATGATTAGTTATAAACGAAGGTGCAGGTGGAATAGATGTGAAACATTTAGATTTAACCTTTTAACTCCAAGTTGACACACAGATCGGAACAAATAATATAATATTTAAAGTTTTTCACTGGTAGTGGTTCTTGAGCCAGCAATTTAAAGGTCTGCGTGTTCAATTTCAAAAGACCAAAATTGATATATTCACTAATACAAATTAAGTATTTTAGAAAAATAAGTTAGATGTGGTGTTGTACATTATTACATCATTGACTAGTCCGCGTTTT
>JAQGAV010000066.1:0-54366 GCA_034691345.1 Phasmarhabditis papillosa | reverse complement strand
GCTATTTGGCTGTAATACTTCCGCTCAAGTGCCTGAACTCATTGTTCTCTTCTCTGAAGTTTCTTCTGCTAACAAAGAACATTTCTAATAAATAGCAGAATATTGAAATAGAATGTTCTAGCCGTCCCGCGCGTGACCAAGAAGACCTTATTATTTATTGAAAATTACACTTTTAATGACTTTGTGCAGCAGAAATGCTGGCGAAATGATGATGATCGAATAAAGAACGAGAAGTTTATGGAGGAGCGGCTCCAGAAATCGGAATAGAGGACAGGATTCTAGGAATCCGGGTCTGGCCCTTGGAAGCAGAGGTTTTATGGACGGGGCAAAGTACCTAACCAAGTAGCCCGGCCAACATTGTTATATCGCGCATGAATAAAGTTGAATAAACTATCGCTACCAGAGATCAGAACTGGCCAAACCACAATTATTTTGAAATTTGCAATCGTCTTTAAAATTGTTCTCTTTTCGACAGTTCTGATGTCTGGTAGTCCCATCTATATATAGGTAACGGCTTTCTCACATTTTTTGGGCCGGGTAACTGTGACTTTAAATATTGTTTATCTTTGGAGGCATTTAACTTATAAGAACATATAACCCAACGTCTTTGTCAGGGTTGCCAAACTGGCCTGACCCCCCCCCCCCCCTGAGTAAAAGTCAAAATCGCATTTGTGAATGTAGCTAGTATCTGAACATGTCCCTCCTCTCTACGTGAGTAGTTGACCTTTTGTCTGTTGAATTTAGAATGCGAAAATAAATTTAAGTGAATTTTAGAATAAAGCTGCGACAATAGGATAAAGAGCTTTTTCTAAGCAAAGTTTACGAAAAAGAAGTGAGTTCTTAAAATAGAAAGTTCTTTGCTAGAGTGTCCATGGCTCTTTTTGATATGCAACGCGGACACAGGCCGGCCCAGGCCGAGACCAAAATTATGGGGAATTGTAACATCGGGCCCGATCGGCCAGCGCAGTCTGGTTAAAGGGAAGTTACGGTTGTCCAAGAAAGACAAATAGAGTTCAGTTATTCAAAAATTGAAAAATTCCGAAGCATAAGCATTCTATGAAATTGTCAGGATACAGGATTGCCAGACATTGCGAAATATATTTCGGTATTTTGAATCATAATGTACAACAATGCTGCTCCCAACATCTTGCCAGTTTTGTTATTCCAAAGTAAATTCGCAGGAATTCCTATGACATCTTCCTGGATGGAAGATTAGTAGGTAAGCTCCAGTAGTCCCAGGAGTATCATGAATCAGTTAGGAAACACACTATTTTCAAAATTCTCGTTAGAAAAAGTTGAAGTATCAAGAAACATTGCACTAAGAGGCCGAGAAGGAAACTTCTTTTTGCTTAGTGTTTTTAAAGAGTAAAAAAGGTGTTGCGCTGCCTACTTTTATGGGAGTGTCGCGTGTTTAACCAACCCTGAAGTAAAAAGTGTTGCAAAATAATATTTTACATTTTTGACACGGCATCTTTACTTTTGAATTAGACTATAACAGAGAGAAATAGAAGATAATGTTTAGTTCTTACTAATACAATAAAATCGACTGTCACATGGACGATAAATGTTTTCAAATTAGTATTTCTAGCTGGCGGGTAGGAAACTTCAAAAGTGGCTTTTAAGAAATCTTATTATGCTTCGACCAAGGACACTATCGCGCTAGAAACATAGGTTTGGAAGGTTGCGACGAGGTAATCAGAGATTGTTAAATAGAAATCCGGTATTCGGGATGGTTTTAAATCCAGAATTTCGGGCAGTTACGGCACCCACCCGGGCATTTCTATGCTACGGTCACAGGATCTGCAACTCCAAAAAGACGGTGAATCCGGAAGTTGGGATCCCCGGAGAACCCTGGCTTAATTGACTAAATGAGCATCATAGCCTGACTCAGCATGGAGGCGGTGCTGTTTTGAAATCTGAGTGGCCAGAAACTTGCAACGAAGCAGCAGCAGCGACGCCTCTTCACAAAAAGATGAATGTCAATTGAGGGCGGAGCTAAAAGTTAAATAGCAATTGAGGCTTTGTCAGTTTTGGAATGAAAAACAAGCAATTCTTGGGATAAGTGAGAAAAGACTTAGCTAACCATATTATGTCATGATTTTCGTTAGAACCCCAGATTATAGTAGATCACAGATGATAATTAACTCAAACATTAAGGTCGGTCCTGTTTATGAAATATTTATGGGCCGACCGGCCTTTGAAGCTCTTAAAAGTTCAACTCTAATTAATTTAGGTATCATAAAAGCATCAAGGACACTTAAATAAATCAAGGCCATACTTTCACAATATAAAAATCGATGTTCGCCCGACAAAGTAATGTAAGCTAAACATAATTTATTTTATGAAAAAAGTGACACAGCTCAGGACATCCATCGTACTGGCGTGCCTGGGCTCCCAAATCTAGCTGTTTCTAATTTCTGGAAGCAGCACCGTGCCAGACATTTTACAATTATGACTCCCTGGCTGAGAGCCAAATACTACTCCTTGGTGTGGAATAGAAACAAGATTAACTGCAGTGATTGCAAGGAGTCGGCCCAAACCGAATTCTGAAAACTCTGTCCGGACAGTTAAAGAGACTGTGACAAGGTGATTTTGGAGTTTGCAATAGATTACTGTAGTTAGCAGACGAGTGCCCAACTGGGGATTCGTTCCAGGTTCATGAGAGCAAAAGTTATGGAAACTTGCCACTTTGTTCCGTTTTCACCACTGGTTAACTATTAATGCACTATAAACCACGTTATAGAAACGCCTAGCCTCAATAAAAACAGAAATAAACTAAAAACAAGTAATAAAACAAAATGAAAGTATGCAATGTGACAAAATATTAAACATATTTGGCATTTGAACGTGTCTGATAGTGTATTGGGCAAATTTTTTCATTCATATGAACTATATAATAAAAAGTATGTTAGAAGCTTCGCCTCATAAGCTGGAGGTCGATGGCTCGAATCCCCTAGTACACATAATCCTCTGCACCATAGGTGCTTTCCTATGGGGGGTTTTGGCCAGAGGAATTTGGAATAGAAGGCAGCTTTATAGCAGTAGTCCACAGTGTCCTGTTAACTGTAGGCTAGCTTCTGCATCAGATTGTAGAAACGGAGGTGGTACTATCACGGGTCGGCGCAAAATATGCGTATATTGCCTTTGCAGATAGGACAGTCTAGACCGCTGCCCGAAATTTGGTAGAGTCAACAAAGCCGGCCCATAACCATCACTTTTTAGAGAAAACAGTACCGAAGTGGCATTTCACAGGTAAATTGTGCCTGATCAGCAGAACCATGAAGACCAAACAGATATTCCAAATTTACAGGATTCAATCGTTTCTATGTAGATATAGATATAGGATGTAAACTCTCATAAAATTGTTAAAAGCACAGTTGGGTTGCAATTTCGCATAGTTAGTGGGAGCTTCGTTTAGCTGAATTTTGCTAAGATTCAATTTGTGGGAATATTGGATAAATCTATGGAAGAATCTTATACTAACATTTTGAACGATATTTCGGCAAGTTTGTATTACTTTCCGTTTGGCTATCATAGCCATCGTGCACTTGCAGCACCACATTTTCTCATTTGAAACAGGAATATTTTATCAAAAGTTTATCTTTTTTTCTAAAAACAAAGCTAATTTAAGAATCTACTGTCTGATACCGTAAAGATCCCAGTCGATAACTAATCCTCCAAAAAATATTACTGACAAAATCACTTTGAATATTGGCTGGCTCGTGCTTGGACCGATACTGGCTGCCCAATTGTGATAACTAAAAATAACGAAAATGCATGCTTATATTCTCCCAAGTTTCATCGCAACAAGTTTAACGTTACATTTTGTCCTACTAACCTATGACTTACGCACAATCCTGTTTCGTACACTCGGCAATCTCGAGTCTATAAGTCCACATAACGTAATTACTTTCATATAATTTTCGTGCCATCTTAGGTAATCAAAACCACTGGTTTCCCAGTTTGTCATATGAATCAGTAGAGTCTCAAGGCGTTTTGCTACACAATTTAAAACGTTCAACACCAAAAGGAGATGTTCATGTGTATCATATTCATCCGCGGTCCAATCGGCGAAATATGGAAAATTAATCTCGACCTGGTAATTTTTAGGAAGAAATCGATGTTGGTAAGACTTTCTCAGACAAGACTCATCATCAACCGGACATTGTATCTGTTGCTGTTGTTACAATGTTACTAGAATTCTTTGTTTCGCAGAGGCAAAATGAAAACACCATATTGTCAACTTCTCCACATCGGGAGTTTACTTTGACCTCATCCATAGCGTAAGGATGTAGTGTGGGAGAAAACGACCGTTATTTTAGTCTTCCCAATGGCTTCGTAACAAAAAAATAGCAAACCCCAAAATGATATACAACTGAACCCAACCATAATTCCCTACCTAGCCTACTTACTTACTATTAAAGAACAAAAACAACAACCGAACTTCATTCGAACAAAGTGAATATTAATATACAATATACTTCAAAAAAGTAGAAGACATTAGTTTATTACCAGCAATTAAACAACTACTTCTTTCAGATAACGGTAACAATAAACTAATATCGTAAGTGATTTTTATTCTTGACGATATATCGATCCAGCACATCCCAGAATTTGGCCAGACGAGCTCTATCCAGATGACGCTTCTCACGACTGATCGGCAGCAAGGTTACATTCCATTTCGATACATCACCAACAACCTTTAAAAAAGTACGGTGAAACTAGACAAATATATAGAAATACCTTCATGTCGTCGTAATGCATATGGAAAGCCGCAATGTGAGTGAAGATCTCAACTGGATTTCCATTCCATTTCCATCCTTTGAACTGCCAACTAGGACCCTGAAAAACTTAATGTTTTTGAAAAGTTGCAAGTTTTCGTCGTCATCGGCTATACCACACTTTTTATTATTGTGAATACATTACATATATACAAGATTAAGCAGCAACCAGCAAGCTATATAAAAGTCTGGGTATGCATTAAAATTGAAACTGATGCGTGTCTAGCTACGGTTGTATGAATATGCAAAACCTTCTGTAAAACAACAGACTTAACAATGCCATCAATCGTTTCAATTTGTATTTGAAAAAAATTAAACAGCAGAAACATACCATAACAAAAACAGCAACAACACGATCCCATTCTTCTTCAGTTAATCTCATGGCATTTTCGACAATCCTGTATGGAACTAAAACATATTTAAATTAGAAGCTAGATCTCAAAAATCGAACCTGTTACATCTTTCCTTTTCCTGTGAACTTGTGTTTCGGTTTCTTTTCTCGCTCCTTGTGCCTTTTTCGCCTCAGTTGTAACAAATTTCATCTCCTATAGGTACAAAATAAATAATAAGGTTCCAATATATTGACTTACTCCTAGTATATCCTTGACATTAAACATGGTGATAAGACTGGCCACACCACTAGGAATAATGATGATCGGGGTCTTATTTGTTCTTCGTTTTGGAGCTGGCGGCTCCTTTTCAACGACTTGTTTGTGGATGACAGGTGCTGGCTTTGATGTGGATGGAGCAGCCAACGGTACTTTCTCCACTTTTCCAGTTTCCGCAAATGCTTTGAGATTAGTACCGACAAAGGTTAGATCTTTGTCGAAATCTATTCCGAGATTGGCATCCTACAAAATTTAAATAGTAATGACAACTCAGAAACTACTAGCCAACCTTATGGAAAACTTCCTGGTCGTATCTGCTGTATCCTTGCTGTTGTTTTGGTCGCTGCTGGTTTTTGGAAACTGGAGCGGGAGCTTGAGCTGCCTTTGCTGCTGCTTCGTCACGGGCCTCAAAATAACAAATAAATTTAAAACGGAAAAATATGACGAACCTTCATGGCTTTCAATAAGTCGAGCACTCCAGAAAAATCCTTTGAAACAGCCTCCATACAATTGACACGCGTCCTCCATGTTCGCTCACGCTGCTTGAATTCCTCGTCGGCTATATCATTTGGATGAGTAGTGTCCATGTCCAAATCACTAAAAATATGTAATATCAATTGCAGGAGATATTGTCTTACTCTTCGATATTTGAAATCACATTTTTCTTCTGATTGTTCAACTTCTTCTTCTTTAGGGCGGCGATCCTTTAAACAAACGATATAAATGGAAACATACATTTAACCAACTTGTCAGCAGTTAAATTATCGTTGAGCGACCTGTACTGGCTTGCATCCACATCGTTTTGATTCTCCTTGTTCAGCAAAGCATCGATATCGGCACGACTGAGATAATACAAGCATTATCAAGAAAAATAAGGGAACAAATATATGTAGTCGAGTCGAAGACTTACTTTCTATCGCCATCCAGTCTGGGTCGCTTGCTTGCTGGTTCGCTGGATTCCACGAGA
This sequence comes from Phasmarhabditis papillosa, assembly GCA_034691345.1. Classification (NCBI taxonomy): domain Eukaryota; kingdom Metazoa; phylum Nematoda; class Chromadorea; order Rhabditida; family Rhabditidae; genus Pellioditis; species Pellioditis papillosa. Next base: position 48,010 of record JAQGAV010000066.1, on the reverse strand, counting down.
ATTCGCGATAGTGGAATTGGTGCTCGTGGTGGATTATGTGGATCGCTATTGGTTGGCAAATCTTGACGTCTTCCCTCGAGGAAGTCAAGGATCTCACGCCTAAACAGAGATATAATTTTCGAAAAATAAAATAAAAATATCAATACCTATCTGGCCTAGTAACAGGACGAAGACCTTTGGCTGAGGCCTCTTTCACATAAATGTTGTGAGCAGGGGTACTGTTCTCCCAGAAAAACAGTATAGCTTCCAGTGAATAATACACTTTCTCGTTTTGTGTATTATAGACCTAGCAAGAATATGTGTGAGGCAAACAACAGAAAGGACTAACCAGCAACTGCGTTTGAGTTTCAGCTGGATATGCATTTTCGTTGAATGCAATGTACTTTTCGTTGCTCTGAAATAATATATAAAATTAAAATTAACGGTACAAATTGGCTTACGTGGGTGAGTTGTCTCAGCTGTATAGGCTTCACTCCAGGCTGTTCGGGTCGCGACTGTTGTAGAACATACTCCTGGAGAAGCCTGAGAGGGTCGGCCATGGTGTACTAAATAGCAATATTATGTTAATGGATTTAATATCTGAAAAATAACAGTAAAAAATAAAAAGAAAGAGTTGAACAGAGAAAATGAACGAAAGTCGATGGCGACCTTACAATGAAATACGCCGTTGAGTTATTCAAAAGGCAGGGTCAACAAATGTAAAATGGGTCAAAAATCCTATTATTTGCAAAAAATTTTCCATATTTGGACTTTAATGATTTGAGCTTTGCTGGTAAACTCTATTTCGAGCAGGAATAGATTGAAAGACCCGAATTTTGCTTTAGCTCCATGGTATGGTGCAGAATAACGACACAAGTTTACCAAATTTGATTCATTGTTCCAAGAATTGTCGCCATTCTATTTTTTAGACTTATCATGCTTCTAATTCTATTTTATTATGAGTTCGGCATCATCTGTTTAGAGACGGACAGGTAGTCAAATATGTTTAGAGAGGGCCAGGTAGTCAAATAAAATATATCAAATGCTTAATTATGGGTCTCCGCTAAGCGTCCTGTTGCAAGCACGAAATCTCGATATTTCTTTCAAGGATCACGCATACAAGGTTTAATAAAGTAGTACTTTTTTTGTGCCATTATACTAAACAGAATACGCTCGATTCATTTAAGGAGAGAGAACAAAAAAGTACATTCCAATAGTTTAGCTAAGGAATTACTGTTCAAAATGGTGTAATTTGAACTTTTCTCTTTCACGTGGAACAAAACAAATAACAAAATTTAATTTTAAAAATTTGGCTGGCCATCTCTACATCTGTTAACTATTCGAAATTATTGTACTCTTGTGAGATACGAGCGCTGAGACGAATTCTGCCATTTCTTCATCGAATGATTGCAAGTTTTCCAAATTGCGTTTGTAACCGTTATTACTTTTATAGTGGCTTTAGTTGTATAAATGTTCTCGATTCTCAACTTAAAACTTTTTGGCAACCTGTCGAGAATTGTTTCTTTATAGCACATAATGTACTCATACGACCAGATTCAGTTGGAGTTTCTGGAACAATGTATGATGGGAGATGAATGGAAAATCCGGAATATGCTAAGAACCGGACACGTGGACACCAGTTACAAGCACAATTTAAACGGCTGGTAAGTAGGTTTATCTGCCGTGAATATATTGATATGAAAAATTGCTGCTAAACTTTCATCTAGTCTCAAGAAATGAAGGAGTTTTCCTGTTGACCATAGTGATCTTTGCTGGATTTAGCTATGTTTGCAATCCACTTCAGCTGTCAAGTTTTTGTACGAGGAACATTTGTAATCTCCGCACCTACCCCAATGTGGTCACATTCATAGTGGAATATTCATTTCGAAGTATCTTTGACATAAGTGTCGTCTATTTGCAATGCTCACCGTGTGTAATCATCAGCTATCCGATTGCAAGTAATCTTCCGCAAAACAAATTTCAACGGCTTCATTCCTATTTTTAGTTGATTCCTTGCGTTACGCAGTAGTTTCAAACGACGACCATCTCATTTGTTGAATACATATTTGCCAATTGGTTGTAACGTAGAACAATTATATTCACTACATTTAGTGAATGAGCTTGATATTTAATTGAGCGTGATATGTGATTGAGCACTATTCGATTATCGGATCTAATTTATTTATTTTTGGTTATCTATGTAGTCAGCTACGTGCCCAGTTTGTATTATTTTGATGAGTGTTCCCTGAATTTTCTTCCTTTTAAACGGACAGCTGTTGACTGCGAAATGACCGACAGACGAATCAGCCAAAGTGCTCAGCGCATTACGAGAATTTCGCAGAAAAATGCGAATATGATAGTAGTAGTTAAACTTATTTCTTTTCGCTAACTTTTAATCTCTATTTCCAAACATTGTTCAGTATGTATAATATTATTTTAAAAGTTTTATTTCAGGACATCACTCCACTGGGCTGCCAACCGTGGCCACGAAAGTATCTGTCTGCTACTTCTAGACAGCGGATATTCACGAGATTCTCTATCCAAAGACGGAAAAATACCGTATGACGTAAGTCTGAAGCTTTCCTAACGTTATGGAATATATATTTTTAGGTTTGTCCGGTTAGTAATCAAGCACTTCGTGAAATACTAAGGCCGGAAACCAGTGAAGAAAAAATAATGAAGATTGAATCCGGTAGGTTTTTTGAAACGAAAAATTTGCTAGCTTGAAATGAACGTGTAACAGATTTGCGTCCACTTTGTTTGACTTTCGTTGTTTGCCTACGCTTTGCGACGTACAAATCCTTTTTATCTTTACTTAATTAGCCTTTTCTTTGTAGAGAACAAGAATATTGCCAACGAATCGGAAATGGAGAGCGGCGACACCAAGTTCATTCCGAACTACGTAAGGAATCCTGCATTTCCCTACACGACTAAGACGAAGGCCTTCGATAGTGTGGGACCAACTCCAGGTAATGCAGAATCGCCCAGAATTGATAGCTAAAATCAACTAGTCGTATAGTCGATATTCTAGAATAAAAATAGAAATATTTTGAAGACATTGATTTGATTTTGAAGACATATTGTGACATATTTCTCTTTTTTCGTAGCCATGCCGTGCCAACTTCTTCCAAACATAAATTGCCAAAGAAGTACGTTTTAGCTTCTCCAACATCACCTACAAAAAACGGATCATACTACTCCTATGGAAGAAGAGACTCGGTAAATAGGACCAGATTTTTGCTGGTCAGAACAAGGTTTGTTTTATTATTTTTAAGCTATGAACTAACTTTTTTGCAGCTGTGGTGCAGGTAAAGAAGCGTTCAAAAGGATCACTTTACCTGGCGGATCAACAGTTGACCAACTGAAGAAAACAATAGAAGCTGCCATGAAAACTGGAGTGGTCAGCTACATTCTGACTCTACCGGACAAGGTAAGATACCCATTGACTCGTAGACCTTGCACTGGTATTTTTAGCAGTTCATGTTTTTGAAACATTTGTAGAATACGCTTGTTTCGATTTCCTTTTTTAAAAGACAATTTATTGATGCACAAATTTTGAAAGTACCTTTAAGTGGAAAGATTTAACAACACCTGTAATATACAAAACATTTGCTATAGTCATATATTATTATAAATGCTTATTGTTTCTATGCTTGCCATGCTTGTTGTAGGTTCTCGTAGAAGAAGACAGCCAGATTGCTGGGTTCGGCGATTGCCAGAAAATTGATGTAATTTTTGAAAGTACGGAGGAGAAAGAAAAAACGCCGCAACCGGTTGGTTTTCTCACGTATGAACAGCCACTTGGCCGGATCTAATAAATAGAACGAACATGCAAACAACTGCAAACTTTAATCAGCTTTATGGATGATGGCGTACGCAATTTATGTGAATGACCGTTTATATTCCTCATATTCGATTATTCTCTTTGTGAAAGAATGGATCGCTCTAAACTTTTACAAGAAAAACTCAGTACATAGTCTAAAATATGCGGTTTACAATTCTGCCGGTTTTCGGCATTTATAATGTATGTATGCATAATGAATCCAATCATGACCATCCGGCCGATTCTTTTTGGTAGTTTATTTGCTTTTTCATATCATATACTGCTGCGCTGTTGCGGAAGCTTATTTTACCATTGGCCATTTTAAGGAATCAAAAGTCCCGTGGTTTTGTTTTATCATGTTTTGTTGTTCGGTAATTAATCAATATCGGAATGTGACTTTGTTTTGTTTACTGCTTTCATCTACTTTGCTAGCTCAGCTCTTTTCACTTTTTTCTCAACCAACAGAGATGTACCGAGGTTGCTTCAAACAGCCCGCAACGCTCATAAAAGCTTCTCTTTATTTCGAAACTGTTGCTATCAGTTGATTTACTCAGGCATTTTTTGTATCAGCACAAGTTGTTGTTATCGTGCATACAAATCTTATATAAGCGTTCACAGTTTCATTCTACATCCACATTTCCTGCGAAGATTGTTTCTACTGCAAAGTCATGATTCTTAGTAACGTTCATCAAACATTCTCACCTCTAATTCCGCCTAATTCATGACGTCATATATCCGTTTTTTTCCTGCTTGAAATGCGAGTTGCACACCGCGAAGCTCTCTTTTCTGACTGCCAGATGGCTTAAGCTTATCCATTTCACCACTTCAGTTCACTGTCAAGCGTTCCTTATTTCCCAGAGCAAATACTTTGTCCATTGTTCTAAATAACCAATTGTCGTTGATTTTTCATCTTAATTTGTATCTTGTTTATTGACCTATCGGCGGAACGCATTCATTGCTTCTTTTATCTTTTTTTCTCCCTATATTGCTTCATTCCTGATTGGCACATACATGTTCGTCATTGAATTCATTTTTGTAATTTATTCATTACAGTGGCTTCTCTGTCATATTGTCTGGTGAAATTTATACAATTGTGTATGCAGCGTACAGGATGTGTACACGAAGTATTCAACATTTTATAATCTACCTCTTTTTTTAAGCTATTAGCTTGTTTCCTGAATTATTTTCTTGCTGATTCAGTGAAAGCCCGAATGGTTTACGCATTTGGATGGATTCAATTTAGTTTATCTCCAGCTGAGGGGACAAAGTTCGCGTTTATTTTGATTACGGGCGAACATACAGATACACAACAATACAAAGTGCAGCATGCAACATTTGTTATCGATTTCAGCGCCGTTCTCTTTTGCTAACTGAGGTTTTTAAAAACATCACTGTAGCTCTTGTTTTACTTTATCCATTTTCTATCGGTACACTCTTCTCTCTTTTCGCATATTTATTCTGCAAATTTTTTCGTAAATCCCGCACAATTTGCCCTTTTACAATTTCTCCTGTCTGCAACCGATAGTGCTCTTATGCATATTGAGTAGCCTATATATGTTTTTAACCAGCGGAATAATTTGTTTAGTTTATTATGGGGAGGACATATGTCTGATATAGCATATGTTCGCAGTTGCAACTGCTCTCTCACCGGGCCGCCGTTAGAGACAAGGGCATTATATGCGAAGGAAGAAAGAGTTATAACTGCCAGTTGACGCAAGTCGACTGACTCTCAGCTAACGCACAAACATAAATCTCCCCCACTTCAACATTTCCAAAATGATAAGCCCTGAAAGCGGAAAGCGTCGTCTTGTATTGCGCTCTAAAGTAGCTAGATACTGTGCGGCTGTGAATAGTGATTCCAATTCCGAAGATGACATTAACGACTCGCGGAAGGTATCATTTCTGACTTCATAAGCTGTAAAAATATAAACAGTTTGTTGTTATCATCTCTATTTCTATTCATATTGGTTACGCGCAGTATATTAGTTGTGTCACACTACTCAAATTTGCCGGTCCGATAAAGTTGAACAATTTTGATTCCCAAGAGTTATATGAATTGCCAAGCTATTCGTTGATTTTTATCTCTTTTACGACTATCATTGAGAAATTCCTTGCTCTTTACAACTTGATATTTTTTGTTTTTAGATCGGTGATTCGGGAGTTTCTTCGCCGACTTCATCGACTTCTCATTCATCCGAACTAAGGGCAGATATTATGGATTCAGAAAATACCGAAGGTGCGTTTCAAATTAAGTTAAATTATTTTCTTTTTTCTCGTTAGTCAGCGGCCAAACCTATTCGCCAAAATAAAATATATTCATACGTTTATCCTATCTGCAAAATTCACCCTCGTTCATACATTATTATTTATTTCCTCAACAAATTTGTTTTAGCTTCCAATCCCCATCCCCATCAGTCGGATTTCATCGAAGAATCGAGCAATGCTAATGCTGACGAAGTTCATTCTGGGGTAAGTTCCTCTCTAATCTGACGAATTGTTATCACTCATTACAGGACATGACTCCAGCAGAAGATGATTCTGTGTTTGCCGTGCCTGTTACTGAAGAACTTGCACCTGAACAAGAGGTTTGTTTGTGTAGGCAGAGGGTGATTAATCTTAATTCTTCTAGGAAGAGCAAAGTCGACCTACATTGGGCGTTCGAAGAAGTATGGACTCTGAAACGGGCGAATACGTCAAGGTTATCGTTTTTTCCGATAGAGGCATGCTTATAAATCACACATTGTTCTCGGAATTATCGTAAAATCCTATAAAGCTTATTGTTAGCTAGTTCGAGAGAATCACCATTATAAAGCTTAAACTGGAACTATGCAATGTTAATAAGTAATTACGTTAGTTTAGGTGGAAGCAGATGAAGACTCTATGCCCACAAAGCTGTTTGACTCGATTCCAGTCGATATGTCCATCATCGATCCGAAGTCTGCATCCGGAGACCATGAACAAGCTGTTTTACCAGCGGAACCAAATGCAACGGTACGTAGGTGGCGTTAACTTTGTATATTGTTGCACATTTTTAGATAGAACCAGCTAAGGAAATACCAGCCGTTCCCTGCAAACTTGGAAAGGTCGTTGAGCAGTCAAAGAAGAATGAGAATAACGGCCTCGCTAAATGGATTGAAGAAAATCCAGATACTGTGAGTTTCCGCACACCTTATGTATATATCTCGGTAATTACTCTTCATAATTAGATTTCTTTGAAAACGTTGTTTCTTGTTTTAACTGAGTTATCTTCCCATCCTTACATTCAATTCCCAGGTATTTTTAAATTAAAACCGCAGTATCTTGTTGGTTTTTACACTAACCAGGAATATCCTTTCTATTTGTAGGTCCGTACTTGCGCAACAGCTGCTGCGGTTGCCGGAGTTGCCGGTCTTGGTGCCTACATCTACATGAGAAAATACAAATGAACAACATAGCCTCTTCAGATTGTACCATTCTCTCTCTTTTAACCCCCGTGATCTTATTCCAGTCGATTATTTTTATTGTATCGTTTAATTTTTTTGTATAATGTTATTAGTTGTAGGTTATGTAGTTTTCCCATAATTGCCTTACCCATTTTTCATCACCAGTTTGTGTATTATTGACTTGTTTAGTAAGCTAGGTTCTAGAATCGGGTTCTACATTTTCAACAGAATACATTTATTATTTTCTGCCTGACATTTGTCTCATTCAGCATTCTCAGAGATGCCTTTTAATGATTAGTGTCTAACATTAAGAAAGTAACATAACAACTTCAAATGAAATTCATTTATTGTGATCGAAGTTTATGAATAAACATTGCATAGGATTATTGTTTATCGTTATATCGAATAATTGTGATGTTTGTATCTTCTTTTGGGTTGTTTCTTTAGATGATTTTATCTAAGGCCTTAGTCCGATTTTCCTTGTCATATGATGCCGACTGAGATGGCTGTGCCTTCATGAGCACCGGTGTGATTTCTGCCCTATGCGACACCACGAGCACTGCTCCCATTTGGGTTTCTTTGCCTGGAGCAGACCACAGAGTCACGAGGGTATGGTTCCAGCTGGGTAGATAGCCATACGCGACCGGACTGCTGCCTGAAATTATTCATTACCAGTTTATGCAGTGTTGTTTCCAGCAAGCATATTTGAGCATAAATAAGCTTTTATGCAATCTTTCGTATTTTGTTGATGGTTAAACCTTGGATGAGGCAAAAGTACAGCTGCACTGCTCAGCTCTTTCCCGCATTATCAAGTCTCAAGTTTCAGGCGGGTTTCGTTTTTCTTTCCACTCTTTGAGCGAGCTACGCGGATGGGAAACTCTTGTTATCTAAGACTAGATAGGCATTCTTTGAATAAGCATTGTTTGAATCTTACCAGCGCGTATTGTTAGGTACTGCAACTATTGACTCATGTCTTCAGGGATGCGTGCGGGCTGGCCCACAGATTTTCGAAAATGGACCCATGTTACCCGTTCAAGAAAGAGGAATAAAGCGCTTGGCTGGTTCGAGAGTTTACGTAGCATTACGGGACTTTTTTCTAATGTTCTATCGCACCTCTGACAATAAGCGATAATCCCAACTGCTCACGAATTCTCTCAACCGCTGTAACACCATAGTAGTCACCACGACTTTCTGGAAGTATTCATAGTAATAAATTAAATTTTAGTCTTATGTGATCTATAAAAAAAACTATATGTAATTACTTGTCAACTCACTATCTTTTGGTCTATACATTCTGACTTTAGTAGAAGGAAGACTGAACACCAAATGGCTTTGAATTAGTTTCATTTCATCAAGCGAAGCGGGCCGATCCAAATCCTTTACATCAGCAAGGTTTGTGAACTAAAAGAAATACCAAAATTGAGCAAGTACAATCGGTGCGGTTTGATTCGGTCACTTCATTTGTTGGGATTCGATCTGGCGCCAGGGCCGGGCCGTAAATTTTAGTAGGCCCGGTGTTTAGTTGGGTAGGCCCGGTATTTAGTTTGGTAGGCCCGGTCCACGAGCCCATTTTCGAAAAAAATAGTCTTGGCCCCACCCGTAAACCGCTGTGGTAAGTGTATATTCCTTTAACTTACCAGCGGGCTAATTCCACTCGGAACCGCGAGAATCTTGTCCATTACAATAGCGGCTGCGGGAAGGAAGTTGCACATTCTAAATGGTTAAATTTTGATTTTGTATTTTGAACCCGAAATTTTAAATTTTAAATCTTGATTGGTTGTGATTGTGGCTACCTTGAGATGCATCCTCCTAGAGCGTCGGCAATCTTGTGTTCAAATCTTCCAGCGGGTACATAACTGACAGTCTCACAGGAACCACGAAGAAGGAACACCTCTTGCGGAAAAGCAATCTAGGATAATTTATATTCTGCCTCAAGAATTAGTTTTTCCGCGCAGTACCGCGCGCGCGGGGAGCAGCTGCGTTATAAATAAATGAATTGAAAATTGGTGTATTATCAGCCTTTTCTTTAAATTTTACATTAATTTTTAACGACCACCTTATTCCCTGGCACTGAAAATTTTTTGTCTGAATGAATCCTGGCTGGGCTTCGTCCACTTTCATTCATTTTCAAGTTTCCCAGTAATCCAGGTCCGTGTCAGCCCGCAGCCCCGCGCGGCTCAATCCACAGGATATATTTTAGCCACTCTGATCCCGAGATTCTCACCTTCAAACAGCAGACAAGTGCCAACGTATCAATGGAGCCGGGTTCATTCTTATCGATTACATTTCCAAGAAACAAAAGTCTGGTACGCGGAGGCCAGCCTACTATCTGCAGCCAACGATGCAGATCTGAGTATCTGAAAAATTTTAGTTCTCGTTTTTGGCGCGCCAGCTGCAATACTTACGCTCCACGTAGATCCCCAAAGATGACAACAGGGTTATTTATATGAATGAGTGGAGGATCCGAGAAAAAGGCGTCGCGGGCCTCGTCAAAAATCTAAACAATAATATCAATTCAGAATATTTGGGGAGGGGGGAATTTGAGACTCCCAGATGACGGAAACGAAGCGCCAAAACCGAAACTATTTTGAAGGTGGTTCAAGATTGTTGAAGATCCAAAGAGTTCGAGTCCGCATTTGGGGGCTGACATGAATTGGTCATTTAAAGGCCGGGCCCAGGCCGACATGCGGGCTCGCTACGTAAACCTAAAGTTTAGCTGGGTACCATGAGCAGTCAATGAATCTGCTTAGAAACTTCTATATCTACTTTATTTCAACTTTTACCAACTTTCTAATGCCCCCAAAAGCTAAAAGCTGCTCGTTGGTTTAGGAAAGTTATTTCGGAAAGGGGTCAAAATGAACTGGCCAGGGACATTTAGTAGAGCTGACCTATGCCAGAGCAGGCCTGCAATCCCACCACTTCTCCGGAACGGACTCAAAGATTTCAATCCGATCCTTTACTAGACTGTACCTCTAGCAATTCATCCGCCTTGAACGGATACTCCACCGGACCGTGTTCAATCATTCGAAACAGAACAGACTTGAGGTAGAATGGACGGAAACGGGCGATCTGAATAGTTAAAATCAACATTTTTCTCAAAACAACCAGGCTCGAAAGAAGCTTAACTGTGACAGAAAGTAGAAATTGACAACATTTTGATATGGGGGATTCTCAGACAAAAGACAAAACAATTATCATTTCTGGGAAGACCAGGGAACATCAAAATCAGCTGGCTTGAGAAGCGAACAGCTTACTTATCCAAGAAGAATATTTGTTCAGAATGAATTCCAGAATGAATGGCCCAAAACCTGCCTCGCAGGAATCTACTTTTATTGTGTTACGAATGATTCAAGAAAATCTTTAAAGATCTACTGTGATACAAACCTGTTAAATACTATATCTGTTATAGAGTTTAGAAAACTACATAAATATTTTAGCTTGCCCGGGCAATAATTCTCAAATGCTTGGCCTCCAAAAACTGCCCGGTAACCCACCCGGGCGTTTCTATACTACGGCCAATGAATTCCACTTCAGTTGATCAAAGCTCAAACATACCTTAACTAGAGAATGGCCATGCCCGCCGGCTGCAAGCATTAGAGGTGTATTGAAGATGACCTTAATTAAAATTTAAGGAAGGTCAGAGTGTCCGCTCAGACTTCGAATACCCAATGTTGCTAATTTCATCCTTAAACTACAATCTTATTCGTATTGTTTGCTATAGTCTGCTTCCGCTTTCAAGCTGAATGGCTCCGTATGTATCCTGATGCGCGAGGTTACAAAATTATAATTGCTGAATCTTCTAGTTAACTAGAAACTATGCGCTACTCCAGATCAACCATCCTAGCTTTCCAAACTAATATCCACAAGTAAAACCGCCTGCTACAGTAACCCATCTAACCTGATTATCGGTGGAAGAAGAGTTGACGGATGAGACGTCGGAGCCCTCGATCATCTCTAGAAGTACAGTGGCCGTTTCCTCAATGTTCATCTGGCCAGTTACAATCTTATCTTTGTCTATCTGAAATATACAAGTTTATATAAGCAGGTGCGAACTCTAGAGCCCGGTTCAGACAGCTTGAACTGTTTGAATTTCGCACTCCGTTTTTTAGTTGTACGAAGCCATGGCTAAACGCAATTTCGGTACTGGTTGCTACAAAAGACTAATTTCTAGTTATTAGTTCCATGGTATAATGATTATCCAACACCAGAAGCGACTCCCAATGCCTGATGAGAAGAATTCTTAGGAGCCTAGAAACCTATTAAACTGTGAATATACCCTTGTTCCCTTGTAAAAATGGTATTTTCACCGGATGAAACGAGCCCTGCTCGCCACTTTGCCCTCCACTACAAACCACTTTAATCTCCTCAGAAGCTTCATACAGATGTGGATCTATAGTCTGCAGGTAGTCCTCTTCTGACATTTCCGAACTCGATATCACTATCTTCACCGCCCTAAACAAGGCTTTTGTATAGGATTTATCCATTTTATTTCAAATGATTCAGCATGACTGTTCCTTCTATTAGTGAAGTGCACAATTTCAGAGACAAACAATTAGGGGATTCGACTTTCCGGGTCTCAGAAAGGGCGTCAAAAACATGAATATTTTAAACTAACAATTCTGCCTACAAAATAATTGGGTCTTTGACGGTTCTGCTTTCGCCAGTTTTGTTTTCTGGTGAATCCTTCAACTTACATAACAATAGGGAAAATTGTGCTTACAATCATCATCAAACATGCAATTGAAATAAGAAATATGGCTTCTGCATCATCATACTTCTAAAAGTGTTAGAATAAAATTTAATCGAGCAACAATTATTATCAGAAACAATGTATTTATCATTTTTACCAGTATTGTTCCGTAGGCAAACTATTGAGCTTCGATTTCAGCGTAGCACTCTAAAACTATAGAACGGCCCAGTCTCCTTTTTGCAATAAATTATAAATACACTGTATCACTAGCTAGGCTTCCAGTCCAGTCAGTATCTAGTGGGCGTAGCATGAAACGACCGGGTGGGTGTTCGGCCAACAAAACGCAACTGCTCGGACACTGTTCTATACTACGGCCACAGTGGGTGCCTGTGCCCGTAGTATGAACCTGCCCGGTGGGTGCCCCGGCAGTTTCTAGCCCCTCAAACAGTTGAGAATTATTGCCCGGGCAGGCTAAAAACTACTACGAGCACTGGGCAGTTTTTGGGTGCCCGGGCAACAATTCTGAACTGTTTTTAGCTGCCAGGGCAGCCACCCGGGGAGTTCTATACTACGGCCACTGGGGAGCAGCGGGGCCAGACTGTAATGAATAGAAAATTGATGGATTGAGAGATTTTTCTTTATTTTTTATAACACCGCTACTCCGCCAGAAACTGCGCTGGAAAGATACGAATACAAAACGAATACAAAACGAATACAAAACGAATACAAAACGAATACAAAACGAATACAAAACGAATACAAAACGAAAACGTATTTTTGAATATATTGACGAACCCTGTCCTCATAATCTTTAAAAGGCCATTCTCTCTTATAGCGATCATTGCAAAACGCAGTTTGACAGCAAATTTTCTCCACATCAACACTTTCCTGAAACGAAACAATACATTTAATAATAATAACAAGTAAATATATTAAATAAATAAGTAATATAATTTAATACATACTATGGTAAACTTGGTCAGTGATTAGGCAGACCTATCACACAAGATCTGCCCTTATTTAAGGTTAACGTTAACTGTTTTTCAGCCGTTCTAAATCGAAACCCTGCAGGTACATATTGTTTTCGAAAACGGGATCCGGTTTGGCTCGGAGGTTTCCGGACCCCCTGATCTAACGATGATCTGTGGATATATAGTCGGCGGCCAAGGCTTACGCAAGGGTGTACGGTACGAACTGCAATTTTTATTGGAGCGCGGCGATCAATGGCGCGCTTAAGCTCGGACTGGTCAATGATGCAGTGTACAATACCAGATCTAATTTATTTTTCAGAAACAATTAATTTTAATTAGTGAATATAACCACTTTGCGCGTTGTAAATTGAGCGCCCAGACCTTTAACTTGCATATAGTTTGGTCGCCGACTATCACCTACATTGCCGTCCATGAAGTGATAAGCCACAATGTGCGAAGTATTCATATGACACTTATTGTTAATTTGAGTAAACGGTTGAACATCAGCGCCTAATTTTCGATCTTTGTCGGTCAGAACACCGATTATCGGGTTGTCATCGGGTAATTCATAGTCATCTAATGTCAGCAGAGCCGAAGTTCTGTACTGACATCCGGACGTCACAGCCCTGAAAAGGTTTCTTACAGACTCTCCTAACTGTTGCTGATATAAAATCAATAAATGCTAAAAAAGAACTGAAAATGTATCGGGCCGGTCCGTGACACCAAAATCTAAGACTAGAAGCACGAATGATCGGAATAGAACGGTTTTGTTCTTTACTAACAATATATTTATATAATCAATATAGTCTCTTTCAAATCCTAGACTCCATTGCGCCAGTCAGCGAAAGTGAGGGCCGGCCCTCTTTTTACAAAAGTACGGCCCGGGTCGGCCCGCACTTTGCCAGTCACTTTTGTCAGTTTTGTCAGTAACGAGTGTTACAAAATATTTCTTCTAAAAAATTGAAAATTGGGCAATTCAGAACTTTTTTGAAGCTGAGTTTTGCAATACTGCTCATTGAGTGATACCGGCACATGTAGTCTAGGTTTTGAAACAGACTATAGATAAATTCCCCATAACAAACGTTGTTTCGTTGGCATAATGCTTCATCTTCAACACACACCATCCATCACAAGTCTCTATAGCATCGACCAAATCAGTATTTACTTTGTAGCAAGAAATATGCGTACAGTTGGAAACTAAATGAACTTTTATATTAAAGTTATTTAAACGAATATATATGTTATTATAAATATATTGTAACTTACATTGTAGCAAAAATAGAAGGAAAACTGTTATAAACCGCTTCATCGATTGAAATATTCTTAGACTGAGGAGTTATCCATGTGTTTTAGACAGAAGAGTAGGAAGCTCCCAAGCTAGGCTCAAGGAGCTCCGGGGAATCGGAATAGTGTTCTCCCAGCTTATAAAAGTGTGAGAGAGATGTACATATAGGGAATATAAATCCGCAAGAATCTGAAGCTATGCGATCTTCTCCCAATAGCTGCGGAAGGCTTGGGAAACCAGCAGCTTACTTATCCCATGGTTTGTGCACCCGAAGACTGAATGAAAGAAGCCGTCTCTGCTCAGAAGATTCCGGAATGAATGGCGGTAACCCTGCCTCGAATAAATCTGTTATTATTATTATGTACTAGAGTGATTCAGTACTTACTCGTAACAACAAAATAGTATTTGTAACCACCATGGAGTGATTCCATAGGTAAAGCCGGAAACCCGATGGGGACAATTCTTTAAGAACGTTAGATCTTTAGCAGCCCCAGCCACATAATAGAAATTTGTCAACGACCTAAAAAAGTTCACCCCATTAAAGTTTCGAAGGAATTTCAGAATAATGTCCTTGAACTACGTTCAGGATTTCCTCGAAGACCGTATTTAAAGACTCCGCAAAGAGCTGGGCCGGGTCCATCGGTCTGTTAGAAAATTTTGGACCTTAGCGGGGCCCAGTCTAACTTTTGCATAATCTGCGTATTCACCATCGTTTTAAGAATCTCGCTCCATCATTTCTTCCCATCTCTATCATATCACTCGAATTAAACTTTATTGATCAAAAATAATTTTAAAACAGACCCGTCAATACATAAAATACATGAAAATAAATGACTAAATCTTTACCAAATGAGGGACTACATTGCAGTCAAAAATAATAAGTTGGGGCACATCTAACTACTGGTGTTGGTCCAGCGGGGAACTGAGAGGGCCAGTATTAGGAACATCGGCTGGGGCCGCCCCATTCCCAGTTAAAAACTTGACTGCATCGCACCGGTATCACTCGATGCAAAATTTACCTTCCAAAAGGTTCTCAATTATTCAACTTCCAATAACTGAAAGAAAAATTTTGCAACACTGCACGTGATCCAGTATAGGGTTTGAAACAAAGTATACAATTGTTAATTAACTTTCAAAGTTGCTAAAATTATGTGGTGCTGATTTCTTAAAGTAAGGAGGTTGAAGACAAACATAGTAATAGAATACTCCAATAAATAAATGAGCTCTTATAAAGTAAGTAGACCTTAATGATCTTATTTGAGCTGTTGTCTGGAATAAAATGTAATAAAAAGAGTTTGTAAGAAGAATGTTAGACTACGTTTTCATCGTGCATAGTTGACATATAGAACATGAGCATTATTCCCGAAGAAATTCCAACTGCCTGAAATATGATAATTAGAGTTTCGGAGTAAAGATATATGACTTGGTTCTACTGAACTCATCTTATAAAGCTACTGCTTGTGATATATTCCAAAAACTGTTCTTAACAAAGCCCGTTTGGGCCCCTACCGAGAAAGCTTTTGGTATTTTTTGGTACGAAGACCGGGCGAAGACCGGGCATGCGTGAAATGGGCCCTAACGCCCAGCTTTTGGGATGTTGTTTAGGCCAGGTTTTATAGATCAAAATGGAGTGATGTCAAAGATGTTGATTATTTGAACATTTTCCCATTTTAAAGTTTTAAGCCCGTAAAACCTTAAGGGCCGGCCCCGACCCATTTTTCTCTGAAGGGGCGGTACAAGTCGATTCGGATTCGTACTAGAAAAAGCAGCGGTCGGCCCGTATGCATCCTTTACTTATTTATTTATTAGTTTTGAAATGTGCAATATCAAACCTGGCCTCATATCTGGGCAGACCAGGCCCAGTTTGCAATACTGAACTCTACAAGTTATATAACATGGAAGAAATTCTATTAATTATAATCTTTTAAATCTTGGATGTTCTTAATTAGTTCAAATGTACCTGTAAAAATGATACCAATACACTTTCTCGCATATTGGTCTTAATTAACTCGTTAGTCGACTCACGGATCTCAGGAATCTGAAATTAGTCAATTCAATGTTTAAAAATACAAACATTATTTACAAACTCCGCAAAACTTATTGGCCTGACCCCGGCCTGTGGCCGTAGAACGACCTGGGTGGGTGCCCGGGCAGTTTTTGGCTGCCCGAACAGTTAAAAATTGTTGCCCGGGCAGGCTAAAAACTGACCGGGCACCCACCCGGGCGTTTCTGTACTATGGCCACTGGCTCGGCCTGTTGCGGAGTCTGATTATTTAAACATTTTTATTAATTTTAAGCTGGCAATTGATTAGTTCTACTTTTCAATACTAGTAATCCCCGAGTTTTGTAAATGTAATTATTCGTACGCGACTTCTTTGTAAACGAAGTAGATAAGCATCTGTAAAGATGAAGAAAGCGTTGGCTGAAAATCGGACAAAACTGCCGACCCGCATGATAAATTGTCTTTTTAAGAGACAATAAAGATTGCCGGTTAAGTTATTTCCAAAGTCACAAAGGCCAACACAGTCATGTGTTCACTTTTAAGGTAGCTGCAGAGATGGGAATCGAGCAGACTCGATAGCAGCGAGAAATAATAAAGAGTCATTGCGGAAGCTAAACTCAACACCGCATCTACGCTCGCGGAACCCGCGGATAATAAGATTTCTTCAGAAGTCATGGGGACACGGCGTTATTGAATTTTGTTGTAAAGCACTCCAGTTAGTACGTTCAAAAACAAAAGTAAAGATGAAATTCTAAAAAAACATGAAGTCCTATTTCCAACATTTTTCTCTTTATGGTTACTAAATACGCAAATTTCTTATGAAAGTACCTAGAAGACCCATCTTCTTTACTTATGAAAACACTACAGTATCATATGGCGCAATATGTCCAGGTTAAAGTTCGGGAATCGGAGGGTTTCGACTCGCAATCGGTATCTTCCGTATTGAGTATTATAGATAAAACAATAAAAGGATACCTACCAATGTTCCTAAAAATATGTATAGATACATTCCGGATGAAACGGCAAAGATATAGTCGTCGAAGCTGTCATCCACGTTGTCGAGAAGAACTCCTAAATAACACTGTAGAATTGAGTATAAATCCTGTTTATGGGTTACAACGTGCGCAGCAAGTATTCTACTTGGATAGTCAGACCCAAACAGTTCTCTACAGATATCCAGGGCCCCAAATCTGAAAAGTCAAGATAGACACTTTTAAAAGGTCAGACCGGACGGTGACGGTCCGGTATCAAAAACGTTGACAATGGGCCAGCCCGTGCGTCCTTTTCTTAACTTTGCAAGTATGTATTTTAGTCTACCAAATTCACACCCGGATTGTTCTGAAGTCAATCGTTTTAACTTTCAATCTTCAAATTTCAGCTTGAACTAACTTAAACGCCCATTAACATTTTATTAATCCGCTAGGATGCCTTATGAATTACTTCCATATAAATCTCAAGTTAATATTTTATTCTGATGATACACGTCCTATATTAATGATTATTCTACAGTAACTGCTTGTGACAGCAAAGTTCACTCGTGTTCGGCAACGACCTTGATCTATGAAATGCTTAATTCTAGAACTCAATGGACTACAAATAGAGAGTGCGAGGTATACATTAAGACTATTAAGTCGAAAAAGAGAAAGAAAATATCTCAAAAATCAAGAGCCGCTGATTATTTTGAATGAAAAGCAATTATATCCGACAAGTTAGGATAAGTCCTTTGCAAAAGTAATGATGCCATGTCATCTGCCTATTGTTATGAGATATTAGTAATTATTCCAAGGAAACGTGTTACGAAATAGGTTTATAAGTCAGTTAGCATCGCCTTTTTACTTCTGAATTCGACTAGAACTATTGTGGAATCCAGAAGTAATAAAGGAGTGTTACAAATTGAAATCTTACAAATACCTTCAAAATACGCAGGAGACACTGCGTTATTCCTTTTGAATTCCACTATAACAATAATTCAAACAAGTTAATGAACCACCAGAGAAGAGTTCTAAGTTTGATGTAAACTTTTCTATCATCTATCAGTTAAAGAGATATACAGGGACTATTTTGAACTTGGACTCAGATTGTAGAGAAAGCAGGTTTTACATGATGGAATATGTGAAGAATATAAAGCAACAATTTTAAACAAGTTACGGCCAATAATGCGGTTTGAAGCTGTAACTTGTTGCTGCAATTCATAGCATGTTTTATGGTCTTCTTGTAAACCTCAACACCTCCTTGAACTCTTTTAGGCTGATGATCTTTGAAACGGAGGACTTTGGACCCCTTCCATCTGACTTGACCACAAGTTCCCCCCTTAGTTTTTGGGTCGCCCCTGATGTTTTGTCATTCTGCCTTTTGGTTTTAGATGCCCAGGGTAGCCCTGCTACCGTAATCTGATCGTTTTGGCTTCAGAATCTTGGCCAGAAAACGTCATTATGACGTCATTCAAGATTGAAATAACAGATAAGCAGCGGACAAACACAGTGGAATAAAAGACTGGACCGATGGAAACAGTTTTCGGTCCTGCAGGGAAAACAGTACCCGGAACCGAAGGAGGTGGAATTGACGTGCGCCGTTTATTTGGTGACGATGTTGCTACTAAGAAAAACCCTATTGAGTGAAATGCCGTGAAAAAACGTTTTTTATGAAATCCTAGTTTTTGGTAGTTGAATTGACTTCACATGTTAGAAGCATCGCTTTTCCGAACCAAATTTGACTGCGTAGCTGTGAAATTGGCTGAACATCAGTTCCTGTGATTCATGTGGTCTCTACGTTTGGTTGTTGCTGCATACACATTAAAATTGCTAAGTATAAGTGAAAAACGATTTCCAGAAGCAAAGAAAACTGACGTTGGCTCCTTTTTCTTTTTCCTACTTTGTGTATACTTCGATTCACCCTAATTTTTTCACCCAAGATGCCGAGCCATTTGGGCCCGAACTGTGCGCACAGAGCCGCCCATCTCTACAACTTACCAACACAAAATCCGACATACGAGAGTATTATAGGTATGAGATTGAATAGAAGGGTTCGTTTCACTCCTAAACCGGACTTAACCAAGATGGCAAGAGTACCTTGAAGAAGAAAGATTATTAAGAAATAAATAAAATATAAGATTCAATAGTAACCCTGGCTATTTCCAAAAATATACTACCGTTGTTTCGTTAGTCGACAGAAGAAATGTGCTGTTCGAATCGTTGCTCCAACGGTCCGCGCCGTCAAAGCAAACCGAGCCGCCCATCTATTGTAAGTTTAGTAAGAGCCAAGAGTAATGATGGGAGTGGAAAGAAAAAATACGCAATATCTCCAAAAATACGCAAGTAACATTCCATTATTACTCTTGGCATGACTATATATAGTAAGTTCTATGGTCTAAACAAATTCTAATAATCAATTGTTCTGTTATTTGTCAGCCAAGTTAAGCAATATAAACTAACCGAGTTCTTGCGGAAATTGTTGTGAAATAACGGCAATACCGATTGAAAGACCCTTTAGTAGGGAATCGGAAAATGCAGCTCCTGAATTTAAATAAAAAGTTATTAGTTTCTAAAAAACAAAAGCTATTAAAGTATATTTACAATAATATAAATAATCGTTGGTAAGGTTAGGAATCCTTATAGTTAGTTTTGAATTCGGTTTGGCCATCGAAAACTCAGAAGATCCAAGGTTTTCGACATGTTCCGAATTGGAATTACGACTATAAAGGTTTAAAAATCATAAAATTCAATTGTTTCTCTTAATCTCACTTACCCATACTCATTCCGTCTACAAAATTATTGGCGCTTGTTCCGAAGATGATCATATAAGCTACTGACGCTACTTCTAGTGCAGCCGGCTCAAGAACTCGCTTCTCTACTATCTTTATGGAGACTGAGAGCTCATCATCCGATTTCTAAAACAAGTTTGGAATTGTTTTTTTCACAAATCAATAAAAATTTAACTTGGAAAAGATATAATTTTCTGAATACTCAAAAGGGAGCACCTGACGGGCCCCAAATTTTGGAGTGTGGGACTGAGTTCAACATATTTAATACTTCAAGGTTTGAAGATCATGAAGGCCCCTGTCTAAAGCAGAGTTGGTTACCGGCCTGGCCTGAAATTTTGAAACCCAGGCCGGGCCGGGCCGGGCCGGCCGGATAACCACCTCTGGTCTAAAGTCACTTACTGGTTTAGGAGAATGATCCATTGGAATATCACCGTTTTTAATGTCATTTCGGCTTCTCATAGAAAAAGTCTGAACCAAAATAGATGTATTTATAACATGTTTATATTAAACTTACTCTTTTTAGATCGGAAGTTACTGTGTCTAGGAAGTTACCACCCTGTAATACATGAGATTAAATGACCGAGAGCTTCTTCAGGGCATGCAATATATAGGTTGTATCAGGAGCTAGTTTACCAGCGCGGTATCACGGAGAGCAGTGGTGGTATGTAAATATGATTTGGACCGTTTTCTTTAAAATACATTCATTTTAATGTAACCGCCACTCTCTCCAGGATACTGCAACGCTGTGAACCTAGCTCGTGTAACATACTATATACAAATGGAATTGTTTTATGACATATGAAATACATCATCCAAAGCCGAAACGAAGATCCCTGGTAAAGTTGGGTAGGGATTTCCCACTTTACCAGGGATTTCCGGTTCTACACAGTGCTTAGTTTTAATAATATTATTAAATAACAATAATATAATATAGCCAACCCTCTTTTCCATATGTTCATTGTTGTGATCGTATTCTAAATCATCCAGAGTAGTCATTACAGCAACCCTACGACGTGTTGAAAACTAAAACTATTTAGATACTTTAAATAGAATCCTGATGTATATTGAATTTCAAAATATTGATTAAAGTTTTTGTATATATGCATGTTATTTTATTGTATACTCTGTGTGAGAGCCTACACAGTATCCCACAGGCCGTACTCGTTGAGCGCATAAGTTTTCAGTCGAGTATTGCCGGCGCGAAGCAGTCCATGTTTAGAACACGGCTCGCCAACTGAGACAAGGAATTGAACGACTGTGCTCCCATTTTAAACTTAAAGTTTAATTTTCTCTTGAACGCTTGACCCAAATCATTCGAAAAAACTCAAGCGCACAGATTGAGTTATGGCCTTTCTAATGATATATAAATGAACCCGAATTCCTTAATAAAATAAGCCAGGAATGAAACCGCAGATTTCACCATTTGAATTTGCTCTGTCCCTTTGCCTTAGGGCGCGGTGAACCGTGGGAATCCGACTATCTAAATTAAATTAACCTACCGTTCTAACAAGCGCATTGTTCATCATAGCACATTCGATGTCTTCCTGAAAGTAACACTATCATTTGAGTTGGTAAATATACCAATTAGTTTATATTTGTGTGTTTATGATATTTGCGGGTGCTCTTTAGTCTAGTGGTTAGAGGAGCGGTCTCTGAATCCGTGAATATTTGAGGCTGTGGGTTCGACTCCCTGTAGCTACAGAAGGCTTGGGAAACCAGCAGCTTACATATCCCATAGTTTGTGCATCCGAATACCGAATCTTAGAAAGAATCCGTCTATGCTCAGAGAATCAGAGCTAATCCGTTTTAATTGTAAAATTCATAAACTCCGAATACTCTATCGAAAATTGATTATTTTTGATTGGGGATAAGTTTACTACTAAAATAATCAGAATAAAGATCATTTAAAATCATTTAAGGTTACAAAACTGTCATAACGGATATTATTGGACTTCTGTCCGGAGGTTTCGGTCGGATTTCAAATTATTGTAACTGCTTTTGACGACCAGCCTTTTTACCTACCGCTAGTTCCTTTTTCTCCCTTTCTTCCCTTTCTATACTTTCCATTCTTCGCAGATTATTTTCATCTTCAGCACTAACTGTCGTTTCTTCTGTTGCACTACGAACCTGTAAATAATGTATAGAACAGAATGTCTTATACCGGAAGTTTAGTTAAAACCTTATATCAGAACTACCTGAACTAACAATAAGTTTCGGTCTTAAAGCATTCGAAACTACCACGTCTAGACCTTTGGGGCGAAACGAAGAAATTTCAATTACTTAATTTTTACAAAAACTTAATAATATATTTCATTTATTTCCATATTGCATTCATTTATAAACTTATTTAAACTTTTCTAATTTAATTTATATGTTTTGCGGCAGAGCATCGGTTAAGTGCCTTTCGAAATACGTTCATTTTTGAAAACCAATTTTTAAATGACAACCTTATCGTTAGTTGAAAACGTTTGGTTGTTAGTATGCTTGCATTGGGTGGTCTTATCCACCGGGGGCGTTAACGGTACCTTCTTATCAAAAACTTATGAAGCTCTGATGCTTAAATATAACTTACTTACCTTAAATTGCGGATTTTCATCCATAATCGCCTTTATCGTTGATGCGTGCACCTTGCGTTTAGCTTGTCTCCTCTGAAAACAAAAAAAACTTATCATTATTGCTTGAAAGGAAAGAGTACAACCCCAATATAAGCGTTAACCTTAATTTTATTTAGATATAAGTGAACACGGCTCGCTCCAACGACGATTAAAGCTCCACTGGTCACCGTTCGGGCCCAATTGGGCTCGACAGCGGTTTGTTCGCGGACGATCCAAGCCCTTATATCTAATTATACCTATCATGCTTTAATTCGAGTCATGTTAAGCTCGGAAACGGAACATTTGAATCCTGCTTTAGGAGCATTTTTAGAATAGTCTTTTGTTATTACCCAAAAGTGTTTCTTATAAAACTTCACATATTAAGTTAATTACTTACTCTTCGTATTTCTAATCCATATTGTAGTATTCTATCTACAGTAAAGAACAAATACAATGCGGCTAGGATAATACCGGCTTTGTCATGATAGTTAAAATCATTTATCTCGCCCAGGTCGAAAGCCTAAAAATACAGTTAAACTAACTTTACAAAAATAAATGAATATTTCTTTACAAATGCAAGAAGAAACTGTTTAATTTTAATTAAGCGTTGACAAATTTTTTAGTAGTTTTTCAATGGTAGCATCTTTTAATGTCTGTATGAAGAACTATCTTTCCAGCAAAGTATCCTGGGTTCCTCTGTGCTAAATAAGAATGAAAAGGAAAACAGTGGGTTGGGGGGGGGGTTGTTCAAAAGTACACTCTTATTCATATAGCACCTAGCTTTTGATTACTCGAACGAAACTCGAAATTTCGCCCGAGCTATAGTCAGATTCAAAAGTAATAAGGCCGTGTATGCTGCGTATGTCGTCATTTTTAACACTGCGCCTGCTTGCATTCTACGCGCGCAGCATCAGCCGATTGCAAAATGCTTTCCCTCTGCCTTACTCATACAAAATATTGTAACATTCCTGCTTATTAACACGGCCGTATTACCTTTGAATTCGACTATAACCCCCAACTCTTTTTCAAAACAGCTGATTCCTCTTAAAACATTTCTTTTTGGGAGCCTTTGTTTATCTTGTTTGTATTTTATAGACACAATTTGTCTTTTCTAAGCACCGACTGAAAATTTCATGCTAACGATATGTTTACAGCTGTTGTTGATGTCTTGCGAAAATGGATAGGTGAAGTAAATATTAAAACGGGAAATATGAAAATGTCTATAAAAACTTAATTGAAATGTTTTGATCTGGCTGTTACGTATAGTTAGAATATTGTCTGTATATAGTATAAAATGCAATTTAAGTGCTCAATTTAAAACGCGCAAAATAGTTATATTCACTAATATAAAACAATTGTTTCAGCAAAATAAGTTAGATGTGGTGTTGTACACTGCATCAATGACTAGTCTGCGTTTTCACACGGCATTGCTCGACCGCGCTCTAATAAAATTTGCAGTTCATACCGTATACCCTTGCATTAGCTTTGGTCGCCGACTATATCAGCGAAGTATCCTGGAGAGAGGCGGTGTTAGATAAAAATGAATGTACCTTTGAAGAAAAAGCTCCCAATAACTTTCAATTAACGCCGCCTCCGTTCACGAAAAGGCGCTGGAAACCCAGTTCTTGATATAGACTATATGTAACAATATGTTGGAGCCTAGATTCACGCCCAACAGAGCTATCTTTAAAAAGTGCAAACCCTTGAGTGAAAAATGACTACAAAATAATAACAAAAGGTTAGAGTGCCAAATTTGGTTTGTTCGTTATTTTTCGGCTCGACTTTTCGAGAGTTTTGACCAATATAACAAAGTGTGAACACACGAAACACTAATAAAAGAAGATAAACAAAAGAGAAGAGTCTACAAGACATTATGAGATTGTCTGTTACAAATCTCGCACCCCTACGGTACTAAGCTTGGCCCTTTTCAAAATTTCAGGACCCGGTCTGGACCCGCGGATATTTACAGAGAGTAGTTCATAAATTTTTTGCACTGTACTTTCCAAAAAAATAAGATTGCTCTTTCTATATTCTATAAAAACTACGCCAACTTTTCAAATACCAACATTATCTTAAGAGAAAGATCAAAAATATACAAAATAAGAACTACAGTCTTTTCCATGAGTAAAGAAACGGTGTCTTCGCATATTTTCAGTAGAATATTGCGTATTTAGCAAACTTTGAAAGAAAGAGTCTCAAGAAATGGGTTTTTAACACCGTCTTATACTTTTGATTTTGACTATAACAATCATTGAATAATAAAATAGATAAAATAAAAGTTATCCCACCTGAGGTACCATAAAGAACATGGTACTGCCTGAGAGGGCTCCTATACCAAGAGCTATTAAGAATGTCATAATTCTCTCATATAAAGAGGGCGAAAGACAAGGTAGAAGGAATATTCCCAAAGGAGCCGAGAAACTACATCCAGAGATGATGAGCATGCCAAGACCGAAGGCTAAAATGAACTTGTAAGATTAAAGTTTTATAAAAACGTTTATTTTATTAAAGTCTGCGGACAAATCTCATGTAGTCTAAAGGTCTATTTACTATAAGGGGAGCGCACGATTATATCGGTTGCTTGTTCATTTTCTTTCGATTTCCGCGCTCCTTCTAAATTCTACAGTACACCTCTGCGAACGATTCATTCGTCGACTTTACTTATATAACTTTAAAGATGCATTGTAGTTATGTTAGGTTACTTTTCCAAGCTGTTGTATCCTCGGGAGCAGCGTTGTTAGATAAATATAAATGGAAAACCAATGAATTGGGCCTTTTCTTCAAACATTGAGTACACTGATTATTTTAACACAGCTTCTCTACAGGATACCGTTCAGAACACGATGATTTGGGCCCGGCCCGAAAACCCATTTCTTTTCTTGAATATTCAATAAATTATAGGGCCCCCAACTTTTCCCGAATTCCCCCAAATGTGGAACATTGATTTTGAAAGTGTGTAAAACGTCTATACTCGACACCGATTAGCATCTTTTAGGCGATTTTATCAAAAATCAACATTTACTCGCAAAAATCAAAGAATTAGAGTAAATTAACTAGGTATGTTGTCTAAAAATAACTTTTATTGATGCAGAAGAGCAATAAAACCAATTTAAGTTGAAATAAAGACGTAAAGTTTGTTGATAGATCACTCGACACTGTTCTACTATATAACAACATTTTGGGCCCACAAGTTATAGTGTATTATAAGAGCTAGGTTTCCTGCACAGTGTCCTGGAGCGACGCGGTGTTGATAAAAATTACTGTATTTTAAAGAAAAAGCTCTTAATTCACCATTCTCCATTCTTTTTGTTATAAGAGAGCTACTTCACAGAATACTGCGCTATAAACCTATTTCTTGAAACAAACTATAATTCGCATTAAGAAAACCGTTTTCTACAGTAATTGCTCTAAAAATATTTGTCAGCTCCGGAAGCGAAGCTTAAAACAACATGAACATACTTTGCCATCTTGGAGGTCTCTCGATCTCCCTAATTTGATCAGAATAATTGGCGACGTTTGAGGCCAAAAAGGCCTCGCGGAGGACAATGTGAACCAAGTCAGAGGCATTCTGGAATATAAATGTTATAAGTCTATTGAATCTAGTATTTGACTTTATTCTATGTTTAGATATAGTTTATTGCAAACGTAGTATAGTAGGGAGTAGGGATGTTATGTAAAAATAGATGGGAACATGTTTAATTGTGAACTTTTCTCTTTAAGGGTACTTTCACTTTTTATAACACCGCCCCTCTCCTTAGAATACTTCCCCGGAAACCTACATACAGACTATATATCTTTAGACTTATTTACGCTGATTTAAGAGGAATAATGGAGTGTTACTTGCTTTTTTTAGGAAATTTTGCATATATTTTCGTATTCCGAATACTTTCAGAGCCATTTTCAACGAGATTATTTTTTAACACTCCATTATTACTCTTGGATCTTACTATAGTAATATTTTTTAGCTTGAACAACACAACTTCAAGGCTTTTGGTTTCTTCAAAATGTAAACCACGCTGTTTGGTTAGTTTCTTATTTCCCTAGCTTATTTATAACTTTTTTGTTTAAAATTAAGAATAATATGATTTTATGAATAACAGAGACTTGTTTTTTATTAAAAATGAATTTCGTTGTCTGATTTGCCGCTGATATGCTGAGTAAATACACCATATAAACTAATAACACTTAATGATACTAAAGAAAAGTTATTTATATTCGTCAATGATAAATAAAAATAAGTATAATTAATAATAACTTTATAAAGTAGTAAAATTCAAATAAACTGTTCAATAAGAAGGTTCTGGAGGTCTCTTAATTAGAAGCTCGAAGATGATTTCGATTTTGACTGTTTCTAGTAATAATACTTGCAGGCTATATCGGCCTTACATGCTTTTTTTTACAGCCCAGAGTTAGGCTATCTCAAGACCTAGATTTTCAGCGCGGCATCACAAGCGGGGCGGAGTGTTATAAAAAAAAGAATGTAAAATCGGCCGACGTGGTGCGTTTTCTCCCAAAGTACATTCATTTTTTATAACACTGCACCCTGCTCGTTATACCGCGCTGGAAACCTAGGTCTTGAGATAGACTATACATGTTTTGAAAAATGGAGTACTATCTTTATAAATTACATTTCGGTTTTAAACAATATATAATATGTGAATTCTATAGAAAACTGTCTAGAAACTAGTAAACTACGGTTCTTGGGCTTTTTCGAAAGTGATTGAAAAACGTTAATGTAAACCCTACCATCTCTTTTGGAGAATACTGAAAGTGATGCTGGCAACCCTCACAATTTAAAAGGAAAACATAAATATTGAAGATTTTATCTTTTTGTAATAAATCTTCTCTATTTGTACTAATGACAGTTCAGCAAGAAATATCACCTAAAACCGGGGAAATCAAAAATTAGTTAACTTTTATAGGAACTTCTAGTAGGATCTTTAGGTTGAGAGATATTTTAAAAGTTTATAGATTGTATAGAAAATACACTTTAAAGCTAAATGGAAATTTCTCATAAAAAGATTCTACAGAACATGAGCATCATTGCTGCCTTACTAACTGATTATAGATTTTGTAACCTTTAAATAAAGTGGTGGAACTCTTTTATATGATGTTGTATTCTGATTCCAGATGATTAATGGAGTGTTACTTGCGTATTTTAAGGAAAATTTGTCTGGAGAGACGAGTTGTTAGATTACAACGAATGTACTTTTGAAGAAAAGGCTGTCACACTCCAGATTTTCCATGCATTTTCATTTAAAACAGCTGTTCTCTAGGATACCGCGTTGGCAAACCAGCTCTTGCTACCGACTGTATGTTACGATTAATAGAAATGGAAATTGTGCCATTTAAAACGTTGTTAACTTTAAATAGCATGATGTTACAAAGAACCTATTCTGAAAATTATAAAACAAAGCGGATTTTCGATACCAATACATTCAAATAAGAAATTAAAGAGCAATTTAAGAAATTCTTTAATAGAAGTAAGTACTTCTCTTTTTACGAGAGGCAAGTCCTGTAAAGTTGTGCAGTAACTCTTTCAATCTTAAAACAACAAAAACTAAACAAATTGTTACTTAAAACTAACATTTTTCCTATAATAACCCTATTTTTCAGTTAATTAGCAGGTCACTCACCACTTGTTGAGTATCCATTTGGTGTGAACTGGGGGGTTACCGACAACCACGGGACTCCGCCCCTTTGCAAAAGACGCGCACTGTTTAAGAAGGCAAATAGCCATTGGTGGAGATGAAAACACTAGAAATGATGTAGAAATGAAGAGGCTAAAGGAAGCTCAACAAGGCGACATGAAGCTAAAAAGGAAGGCCGACAGGGGTTACAAGGGTGATGTTGAGAAATATGTAGTCGGGATCGGAACTTTCAGATTTTCGCCGGTGCTCAACTTCGACTTAGTCGAATACGGCTAACGGGATGAAAGTACAGTTATTGTCGAGTGT
Organism: Phasmarhabditis papillosa; assembly: GCA_034691345.1. NCBI lineage: Eukaryota > Metazoa > Nematoda > Chromadorea > Rhabditida > Rhabditidae > Pellioditis > Pellioditis papillosa. The sequence goes on along the minus strand of JAQGAV010000066.1, from coordinate 19,527 downwards.
ATCATAGAAATTCCGCAATGAATGGTCGAAAATCTCGGAAAGAAGGCCGACTTCAGTTACGCCTTTAGAGACGTTCTTTAATGAAAGTCATAGGCCGAAAAAGCAGGATTCCTAGAAAACCTAACTCTTTTGAAGTGAGAATTTTTGAAATCCTAAATGGTTCCGTATTCTGGGAGTCCGGAAAAGCGTCAATCGTTAGAATCCTATAGTTGCTGGTAATTTCAAAGGCAAATGTTAAACGACACTGTTTCTACTTTGCTATTAAGGTTGAAATCTTGGTAACTGTGGTAATTATATCACAAAGAAAGTGTACATTGGATTGATTGTTAACCAGAGGATTCAGTATATTAGGTTTCCATATCAACAACCTTAGAAGATGCAACAATGAACTTTATCATCATGCTATTTTACTATAGGCCAATAAGACTTAGGTTTCAACAACAGTATCTTGCAGAGTAGCCGTGCTAAATAAAATAGAATTGGAAGCTTTTTTTCAAAATATTTTTGTATTTATATAACATCGCTTTTCTCCAGAATACTAGTCACCTTGATCAATGTGATTATAAGTCTAAGAATTAGTTCTTACAACCCCCCATATTTTACTCCGGAGGAAGGAGTTCACCACGTTGATATTAAAGTTGTGAAATCATTGTTATTTTCTAAGAAAACCCAGAAATCCAAATTAACTTTTACAACACACAACACCGTTTCTTCACTAGTTGTCAACTGCTCCGTATTGTTTTTGACAACTTCGCGCACTCTTTAAGTGTAACAATTATTTTACACTTTTTATGATCAAAGCTATAGTTTACAATGAGATATATAAATAGCAGGCGTAAACTCAATGAATATTTGGAATTCTTGGCATATCTTATAGACTAAATTAACAAAAAGATAAAATTTCGAAATGTTCCCATATTCTTCTTGTAAATTTCAAGTATGATGGGTATTCGGTAAGATTTTCGAGAACAGAACGATGATCTATCATTAATCCGGCATTATAATATTCAGGGTAAAACGGTGTACCGTAACGCTCTCTTTCTACTCTAGTCAGATTCAAAAGTAATAAGGCCGTGTTAAAAATTCAAAAGATTCAAAAGTAAACGATTTTTTCTGAAAATGAGAGCGAAATGAATGAACGCAGTGTTGAAAATCGAAAAAATACGCAGCATACACGGCCTTATTACTTTTGAATCTGACTATATCCAATTACAAAAATCAACTACTAGGTTATAGTCGGCGGCCAAGTCTTATGCAAGGGTATACGTCAAGAACTGCAAATTTTACTGTAGCGCGACCGAGCAATGGCGCGCGTAAACGCAGACTAGTCAAGTATGTAATGTACAACACCAAATCTAACTTATCTTTCTGCAAAAATAATTTATATTAGTAAATATAACTATTTGGCGCGTTTTAAATTGAGCACTCAGACCTTTAACTTGCATATCGTTTGTCCGCCGACTATACTAGCATCGAAAATCTTTGCTGGGTTTGTATATACGTTTTGCATTGCGGTAAGGAATTTGTTTTACATACCTAAATAAATGTGAAGCAGTTGCTCTAGTTCATTGAGAAGGGAGTATCCACTTGTATTCAGAGGTGGTTATCCGGCAAGCCCGACCTGACCTCCAAAATTTCAGGCCGGGCCGGGCCGGATAACCAACTCTGCTTGTATTTCATCACCAGGGGAAGAGTTATGCATTCGTTAAGCAAAGATTCAATACTTCCGAAAGTTATTCAAGAATTTGAAAACTCAAGGGTATTTTCGCAATACCCTTATAATAGGGATTCGAATCCGTCATCTAACAACAATGTAACAATTATGTATATTCCCGCCCGGATGAGAATTTTGCGGGTGGCCGTGACAGGGCCACAAATCTGAAAAGTCATCCCTATTCCCGTAAGTTGTTAAAGCGGGTTTTCTTTTCGCTTCCACAGCGCGCCATGGTGGACATGAGACGTAAAGGACTGTAGATTCGCAGTGGTCCAACTTTTCAGACTTCCTTTTTTCGGACTTTTCGGACGGATATACGGCGAGCTGTGCTTCCATAGAGACATTAGGATGAAAGTCGATTTATGGAACTCCGGAGTTTTGCTACACGTGTTCATCTCAAAAAACAAACCCTTCTGCAGCGCAGAAGCACCCTGCAATCGCAATAAACCAATATACACTTGCTAATCCCTTGAACAATATACCACCAAGTTATAAACACTACCAAAATCTTAAGCTTAAACTATTTTTTTCATTAAAACAAAGAAAAAACTTCCTGCTTTTTATTAAAAGATGATTGATCAACTATATTTCTTCCTTATATGAGCATCTCTTTATTATATTTGTTTTTGGTATAATAATCCCTATGGTTCCATGCGACTAAAATGTGTTACTGGAGTGTCAACATCTCCCTAAGTCGGTTTTTATTACAGTTTGATGAAAACCTTGGTAGTGTTTTGTAAGAATCCTTACAACAACACCTCCTCTTAGGAACATTATTGTTTTTTCCAATGCAATAAGTTTCCTTCTCAGTTGAGACACAAACATGCTTGTATTACTGTATTTTGTTACTGATCTGGTGGGTTACTGTAGTCTAACTACCAATTTTCATCCCGAAGTTGTTCTGTTTTTGAATTGTATACGTAAACAACCTGAAGTGACCCTATTTTTGCTTCCTTTTTGAGCTTAGCAAAGTGAAGAATGTTACTTTTGGCGCAAAACCATTTCTATTTGGATGTGCTATCTCACTGGTAACTACAGTTGAACGACTCTGGTCGACAATGTATAAGCTTAATAGAGCCAGAGTTCCCAAATTGACCTGACCTAAAAAATAACAAAATCTCAAACCGAGAGGCCAGGTTGAAATCAAATACCGGCCCAGCTAGGCCAGTTTGGCTACCCTATATCAAGTTGGATCATCGTATAGTCTGATTCAAGATGAATAATGGATTGTTACTTGCGTATTTCAAGGAAATTTTGCGTATATTATCGGTTTTCGAATACTCTCATTTTCAACGAGATTTTCTTTTTTAACACTCCATTATAATTCTTGAATAAGACTATAACCCCTACCAAAATCTGAAATAACCTTATTTATCATTTGTTTTAGATCATAAAGGTTCTCTCACAAAATCTAACTCAGCTCAATGTTGGTCTTCTGTTTGTAGCAAATAACTCTGCTTACACTGATTTTGTTGGATATCAAGTAACTGGAGCAGCAGCGTTAATAGCTAGAGACAGAATTATTAAAGAACAAGTACTTCCGGGATACAATATAAGGTTATTATTAAAATTTACAATTCTAAAAGCCAGATCGGGATATTGCGCTGGAAAGCAACTTCTTGATACAAACTATATTTAGGGTTAAAAGAATCATCTGACAAGATTTAGCAAGAAAAATGAGGCTGAAATCCCTTAAACCTGAAGGATTTGGTGTTTGATAGGTCAAACACAGCTCAGAATTATAGGATTTAAGCTAAAAATAGAGTTTTTCGATTTGGTTTTGGAGCGTATCTTCATTTTTTAATTTGTGTTGCAGTTTTTTCTGGAAATAGATTGAACTTCCCTCTATAAATATTTCAGTTTCGTAAATGATTATAAAAAATAAAACAATTTTGTTCTATGCAATTCTATTTCACTTTCAGTTTTTCCTACCGTGTAGACGATTGTGAGGAGGATTTGGCGGCAGCATGGTCATTTGAATTGGAGAACGAGCTACAGTTCGATGCTATCATTGGACCAACTTGTAGTAATTGTAAGTTATTTTTAAGTATTCAATGAAAATGAAATTTGGAACCTAAGAATAGTTGGTTTTAGTATTCTCAGTTTTATAAAGGGGACTGTGAACAAACATTGTTAGCTAAGTTAAAAAAAGTAATCTGAAATCCTGGTTCTCCTGGAATAAGCAAACAATTTCAAAAAATATCTGTCCAGACTACTCAATTTTGATCGACGGAAAATTTCCCAGAAGTTTGGCATCGGCCCGGCCCGTGAGCCCCGGGCACAAAAAATCGATTTAATTAAACAATCAATCGTTTAGGGCTAAATAATTTTTGTCGCATAGTATACTCTTACATGTCGGGCCGTTGAATAGACCTGGCCCTTAGTTGAAGTTTTAAACTATTCCAATCTAATATTTTAGCTGCCGTTATCACCGCGTCCATAAGCAAACTGTACAATGTACCGAACATCCCGTGGGGTCTGGCTACAACCGCAGAACTTAATGATATGGACAGATATCCAACAGTAGCACTACTTAGTGTTAGCTCTCTTAGGTATACAATAGAAAATGTGTGGTTTCCGAGATAGATATGGACCAAAGAAAATTTTTTTGGTGAAAATGATCTACGGTAACCCAAAACCTGAAGTACCAAATTCAAAATAATGTGAAAACGTTAGTTTTTCTTCAGCTTTTCTATTAGCTACATTATTTTGAACGTTTTTTTAAACATAATTTAGGAAACATAAGAAACATGGAAACGATTTTTGGGTGAATCGTGCGTTTAATCTAAAATGTAAACAATAACAAACAAAACTGTGAAAAGTAATTGTTTCCAGTCTCGGCTATGCTATAAATCGTATAATGCAAGAGTATAAATGGACCGAATTTGGCTATATTTACTCTTTACATGGAGATAAGGATAAATGTTATGATATGAAGAACGAACTACAGGTAACAACCTAAAGACATAATTACTTTTATTGAAGGCACTGGAAAAATACTCCATTCTATACATAAACATGCTTTTTAGCAGTTTTTTCCGTAAGTAAGCTACAGTAACCCGCCACGAGATTCAAATTTTTAAAAGGACGTAAAATCGTTCATTTTCATTAATGTTTTTTGGTATTTCTATATTTGTAAATAACTTTTCAAAGTGGATAACATGGAAAAATAAAATTGACTACAAATTTTTGAGTATACCGTGCCCTTAAGAGATATATCTTACTTCGGGTTTGAATCGCCATTTCTAATATTCAAATAGCTCAAATGGTGCGCCGTTTTGGGCTAATGTGGGATAGCACTGCTCGGTCGCGAGCCAGTCATCCCTAAAATCATCTAAACCGGCTACCGACCCAAATTACAATCACTACCACCTAAATTCTTTAGCGGCTGTACAAATTTTGAGGGGGCAACTAAACACAAACATTCCGATTTACTTTTACTTTTAAATAATTAAATTTTAGACAGCAATTTCTGGTTCTGGTAATCTCACAATGACTGTTGTTGAAGAGATTACAGATATAACAGCAAAAGGAATGCAATCTAGTCTGGCAAGAGCCAATAACTTTGCTAGAAGTAAGTTATGAATAATAGTGTATATAATATAGTCTCTTTCATAACTTGGACTACATCGGTCTGGCCTAACTTGTGCGAAGTGTTCAAAATGTTGCCTTCATAATTGAAAATTGGGCAATTCAGAACCATTTTGAATACAACATTTTGCAAAACCGGTCATAGAGTAAGGTCGACGCGATGCAGTCTAGGTTTTGAAAAGGCTACAGAATTTGTTAAAAGACTGAATTCCAGTAATATTTACTATTAATTTGTGATTAACTGGTATTACAATAATAGTAGATTTATTGAAGGCAGAGTTTCGTCCATTCTTTAAGACTTCTGCAACTTCGGGGAGTCGAACCAACTGCCTCAGACACTCGCAGATTCAGAGATCGCTGCTCCAAAACCTTTTTAGAAAGTTAACCTTTTCTTGTAGTTTTTGTGATCTGTTTCGCAGATGGTATTGATCTAAAGAGGGCATTTATGTTAGCAGCTGCCGATGGAGGATATATAAGAGACGAACACCAATATATTCTAGTAGATACTAAAGCAAGAGGCTTCGGTAAGACAAGAATTTAAGAATATAGTCCGTTTTAAATTAGTATTGGTTTAATTAGTTAACCTTAATCTTAACCTAGTTTCTTAGGAATAACCCTATCCAGATAGTTTTGGAACCTAGAATTTTTGGCTTTCCTTTTCTCTTACTCTGCTTGCCGAAACTTGTTTTTCTCAGTTAAGAGCTTAAGAGCGCAGTATATTGTGAAACAGCGTTTTTATATAAAGTTTGTTTATAAAATAAAATAAGTTTTTATATAAAATATAAAATTTTTATATAAAAGTTTTTATATAATAGAAGATTTGTGGATTGGATGTCATTTCTTCAAATATACGTTCATAATATAACACTGTAGTCTACGAACAAATCTCATGTAGTTTAAAGGTTTATTTTTTAGGCTAGCGCACAATTCTATCGGTTACTTGTACATTTTCTTTCGATTTCCGCGCTCCTTCTTAATTCTACAGTACACCTCTGCAAACGATTCATTCGTCGACTATACTTGTCTTCAGAATACTGCTTAAAACCTAGCCTTCTATAGTCTATTTATTTACTAAACAACAATATCCATATATTAAAGCTGAAGTGCTTTCTCTTAACTTTTGCAGAAGCTCATTTTTAGCCATATTACATAATCCCATCTAAGCTGACTAATGCAACATTATATTTACTTATTCTTTATTATTAAAAAAACAAATCCCTACACTATAAATATTGTTAATATTGTTGTTATTTGTAAACAAACATACTAATATTACATTCTTTATTAAGTTGAGAATGGCGCTGGTGGCCGAGACAGATATATTTGGGAAGCCGTCACACCCGATGGGAGGGATGAAGAAGCCCAGGATGCATTTACTAATGTTCTAGCGTTAGCAGATGTGAGTTTGTAAGAAATTAGTTTGTGAGAAATGAAATAATATAGAAACATAATGTTTATTTGAAAATCTAACAACGTACTCAACAAAAGCTCGTGGAGTGCAGAATTCTGCACATGACATACAATAATTTGACCCATGAATAGATCAAACAGTTAATATGAAGTTACTTTACGAACTGTTCAAATAAAAGCAATATATAGTCTTTACAAGAGCTTGATTTCCAATTCGGTGCATTTGGGAAAAGCGATGTTAAATATAAATGAATGTACTTCTGGAGAATGTACCAATCCACTAATTTACCATTCATTTTTGTTAAACACCGCTGCTTTGTAGGATAGTGCGCTGGAAACATTTCGCTCAGAGATGGTTACCGGCCCGGCCCGGCCGGATAACCACCTCAGGAGTACAAAAGGCTGCAAACCGGGCCGGGTAGGGCCGGGCCATCCGGATAACCACCTCTGATTGCTCTCAAAACATACTATGAATAAGGGCATTCAAACTAATTTTACCTCGTATAACAGTCAGTTATAAAGATATTACATATATTTCAGGTACAAATGGTTTCCGACAATGACCGTTCTAATATGAGTGAATTTAACAAACAAGTTATTGCGCGAGTCTCGGAAGCACCTTTTTACTGTACAACAGAGTGTAGTGGGGACCGATGGTCATTGGTAGGTTATTTTATTCTTAATAAATAAAAATGAGTTAATTTTTATCCCATTTGTATTTGGCTCAGCCATGCAACAATTATTTAAAATAAGTCGTTTATTCCGCTTAGGCTGGCGTCTTTGCCACTCAACTACACGATTCTGTTCTTCTGTGGGCATATGCACTAAACATAAGTCTACAAAAAGATCCAACTTCTCGAAGAAACGGACGCTTTTTTATAAGTAATGCACCCATGAAGTTCGAAGGTAACAACTAGATCCGGGCCGGCTGACAAGTTTTCTAAAAATATTGGCCTCCGCCAACCCGTCTCAATTTTCACGTAGTACGCTTTACAGAGGTACACGAATGTGCTACAAAAAGTATATTACCTGCTTTGAAAATAGCGCGGATGTCCAAGGAAGGACCTTTTCATTTAATAACCAAATCAATTTCCAACTCTTATGATAGACCTTCAAAAGCAAACAATTTGTCTGTCGGCCATGTCGTTTTCATGCAACAGTGTTTCTTTCGTTTTTTGCTAACCAGGTAGCTTTAGGCATTTCCGGACCAATTGAGATAAACTTTAATGGTAGTAGAGTGCCTACTTTCTATCTACAAGGACTAAATGCCAGCAAATTGCCAGTGGAATATGCGAGTGTCATAGTTGATGATATCAATACGGTATGTTAAAAATAATTTTAAAAAAATTAATTTCACAAAATGCATGCAAATTCGAACAGGAATGGCAATTTTGTACGGTGAGACTGGGCCCACAGCCTGTGAGGTGTTAGCAAAAAAAGATGCAGACAAAATCCAAATTGTTCCCACTCTATTATTACTCTTGGATATGACCACAAAGTAGAGTTGGGAATGAGATGGTCCAAATTTTGCGCAAGTTTGACAGGTCTGGGCAAGAGAATTCTGACATAGAGAAACATGGGCCGGCCCGTTCTCAATTAGGCTTACAATTGGACTTTCAACTAACATTTTTTCCAGTATTAAAGATTTTTAAAGATTGTTTATTCATATTTTACGATATTTATTTGGAGGATGAAGTGAGACGAAGGGACCACTGGGAGCCAGGACTCCATTGCACAGCACCTGGGGAGCGGAGGCGGCGGATCAGAAATTTGCAAGAATTCTTTCTTAGGGGCGGATTCGAACCATCGACCTTGAACACCATTGACCTTGATTATCTGATATTTAAAACTTCTTTTCAGACGTTCACCAAAAGTTACAGTTCTGAAGCTGTATTGTGGATGTGGAAAGGAAATGATCAACGACCGCTGACAACTCCTCCTTGTGGATATCAAGGAACTAATGTAGGTCGAGAAATTGCTATTTCCCCTAAAATATAGCTCCGCGGAAATTACACTTTCATTCTGAACAACTTTTACTCCGATTGACCTTTATTTGTAACGCACAAAAAAAGCTCGTCAACTCTAAACTTTTAACCAGGTCATATTTTGAATATTGTGCGATTGATTCAAAACTGAAGGAAATCGCAGAAGCTCTCACTGGAATGGAACCTTTGTAGATAAAATATGTGATTTACAATATTTCAACATTAAAATCTAATAATAGTTTATATTTAAGTGTCCAGTTAGTTTCGTAGAGGCTTATTTGGTATGGATAGTAATCGGAGCCGTGTTAGTTGGACTGGGCCTTCTACTGGCAATTGCTGGCATTTGGTATTCAATCAGGTAAGCTTACTAGATATTTTCTGTTTGAATAAATAGTAGATTTCTAACACGTTTGTAGATAACCTGTTTTAGGTATGGGAAAAACACTACAACTAAGTAAATCTAATCTTATAAAACTGATAGCCTAGTGTCTACTAGCTTTACAAAAGCCAAAGTGTTATAGTCAGGGCCAAGAGTAATGATGGAGTGTTTAAAATTCTACGCTCGTCTGAGCCCCTTTTGCGAGCTTTGCAAGTACACGCGTACTATTTGCCTGCAGGTGCGGTGTTGAAAATCCTAAAAATACGCAAGTAACACTCCATTATTACTTTCGGTGCTGACTATATTTATGTTTCTTGCTCGAATAATAAATACTCTTTTCTTCCATTACGTTGCTCTATAAATAGGCGCCTGGACTCGCGCAAACGATGCGGTTGGCATAGTTAAGCAAAAACTAAGCTTGACACCGGGTGGTTTATGAGCGATCTCTACCTTACTTATTTAGACAAAAGCGTAAAGAATTGGAGCGCGCTAATAAGCTATGGCAGATTCCCTACGTATTGCTCAGGTCAGCCCAGGAAATGGTAAGTTCTCTAAAGTTATCTATAAAACGAGACCATTCATTCAAAAGGGGTTTTGGAAACTTGTTTACCTCAACCACTTATGTATATGTAAATAATATACCTAGTACTTCGTGAAGGGCAGCCAACATCGTATAATATAGATTACAAACAGGTAGTTTCAAAGTTTGTAGATGTAATAAAAATGAGCCTAATTTCAAAAAAGGCTTAAGCAAGGATCAGCCGCATTTCGTTCACCACTGCATTTCATGATGTCGTGCTATAGTCGGCGGCCAAAGCTGATGCAAGGGTATACGGTACGAACTACAAATTTTATTGGAGCGCTGTCGAGGAATGGTGCGCCAAAACGCGGAGTGGTCAATGAGATGCAATGTTGAACATCACATCTACCTTTTTTTTCAAACAATCATTTATATTACTGAATATAAATATTTTGTGCATTGTAAATAGAGCACTTAGACCTTTAACTTGCATATCGTTTGTCCGCCGACTATAGAAAGTCAGCTGTTGCAATAGACTACATGTGTAAACGGTTAACTGTAAACAGATTACGGACTAGGCCATAAAGTTCAACAAACAAGATTTGTGGTCCAAATAAACTTTTATGGGTTTATATATATATATGTGTATATGCATGTTCCAGACGAAAAATAAAGGCGAGAATAGCTACCGTTCTCTTAGCAGTAACCCCTCTTCTACAGGAACAAGAGTAACACAGGATACGAGAAGAATAGAGTCTAGGAATTTTAAATTCTTTCTGCTGGAAGTGCGTTTTACGTATTAGTTGAATAACATGAAACAGGAGCTAGATTTCCAGCGCAGTGTACTGAAAAAAGCGATGTTCGTTTGAAGTGGAATGTACTTTTGAGGAATACCGCTTCTATACAGGACACTGCGTTGGTACACTAGCTCATGCAACAGATCAAATAACGTTTTGAATGATACTTTTAAAACATATACTGTCCAATTATCGGAAAACCGGTCTAGGTACTATTGTGATAAACAATACAACTCGTTTTGATCCTAAAAGTTATTTTTAGTTAGTCCTTTAAAATAAACAGAATTACTTCCCAACTAATATAAACTTTTCAGGGGGAAAAAGTTGGTGCACTGAAACACCATGCAAAGTTTCGCGGAGAAGCCAAGGATAATGAGGAAATGAGAAAAGTAAGACACAGATGAAATTGGAGTTACAGTAACCCTCAACTCTTGATGATCTTTGAAATAATACAGATGGAATGAATGATCGATATTTTATTTACTCCATATTGTTTCAGCTTCGAGCTTTCGAACACGACAATCTGAACAGATTCATCGGGCTTTGTTTGGATGCACCAGAACTCTACTCGCTATGGAGGTAAGTGTAGTAGAACCGATTATAATATTTTTATTTTTCCGAATGTACAATTAAATGAAAAGTAAGATCACAGTATTACTATTGCTTTAAAATTTGTACTTTCGGGGAGGAATGTGGCCATTGCTGGACATTGCTAACCTCCTTTGAAAAACATTGAATGTGATACATGAAACAAACAAATCTAGAAGTAAAATATTGTGACATGCTTATTTAGTGTTTATAGTGCGTTAAAAATAAACTAAAAATATTACAGTTCAAAAACCAATACTTTATCCTGCCTGGTAACTCGTGGCGCGGTGTGCAAAGTGTTTCAATATAAAGTTCAAAATGTTGCAATACCCAGTGGGTAGAAGCTTTGCCTCATAATCTCAAGGTGGATGGTTCGAATCCGCTCCGAGGAAAGAATTCTTGCAAAGTTCTGATCCGCCGCCTCCGCTCCCCAGGTGCTGTGCAATGGAGTCCTGGCTCCCTGTGGTCCCTTCGTCTCACTTCATCCTCCAAATATCTATGATTTCGTGTTTCGTAAAATATGAATAAACAATCTTTTTTAAAACAATACGGCGTAACTGCACCTTGCAGTTATTGCTGTTTTGTTTCTATATGGGCTACACAAGAGGATTTAGCTTGATGTTTTAGATTCTGCGGTCGTGGTAGTCTAAAGGATGTTGTTGAGCGTGGTTCTATTACTATGGACTACTTTTTCGTGTATTCTCTCATTAGGGACATTGTCAATGTAAGTCGATAGAACTTATAGAAGCAGTCGTAATTCAAGTTTGAATACTTATATAAGTTTAAAATAAATAAATACCTTTTGTATATTCGGCGTAATAAATGTTTTGCAGGGCCTAAACTTCCTTCATAAATCCCATATAGTCTACCATGGTCACCTAACTTCTGCTGCTTGTTTGGTGGATGATCGTTTTCAAGTTAAAATATCTAATTTTGGAATTCAGAAGATCCGAGAGGCGGATCCTTTGGTAACTGAAGGTAAGTATTTCGACAATGCTATATAAAGAGGTTACAAGTTAATATCGTCAACCAAACTAAACTTCAAAAAGTTTTTAAACATATATCAGGTGCTCCATCTTCAAACGTCAATACTTTACCTATTTTGTTCGACAACAATTTCTAATCACCGAATGAGTCAATTTTTCAACAACAAAATAGGCTTATAAAAAAGAATGTTCCGTTTTAAAAACCTAGTCTTTAACTTCTGCTTAGATCTATTCTGGTCGGCCCCGGAGGTTCTTAGAGGAGACGTGCCCGGTTCGCAGAAGGGAGATATCTACAGTTTTGCTATAATTTGTTCCGAACTCATTACAAAGAGATCAGCATGGGATATGGAGAATAGGAGCGAAACTGCCGATAGTAAGATTATTTTGTAAAAGATAGGCAAAATTTATCGGATTTATAGTCTATCTCAAGACCTAGGATTCCAGCGCGGTATCACTAGCGGGACGCGGTGTTATAAAAAATGAATGTATTTTTTGGAGAAAACGCACCAGGTCGACCGATGTTACATTCATTTTTTATGACACTGCGCCCTGCTTGTGATACCGCGCTGGAACCCTAGGACTTGAGATAGACTATACTAATACTGTGCTATGCACACTTATATAAACTAGTTTGATTCGAACCAGTGCCAAAAAATAATCGCCAGTCAATTCGCATCAGTTAGTTTTAAACATGTAGCTATTGTGGCGTTCAAGAGTAAGACGACTTTCCCCCTTATTCTCTTAGGTATATGCCCAGTTATGTTATGCCAATATTCCAGGCCCATAACCTTTATATAAATTTGATAAACTTTATGAATATCATTATTTATACTTTCATTTCTTTTAACAATTCTATTTTTAGCTATAATCTATTGGCTTAAACGCACCAAAGGGACTCCCGTTAGACCGGAGTTAGTAGTTCATGAAACGATAGAAGTAAATGCAGGATTAGTAAGTTCAGTAGCACTCTGGAGGATATTTATTACTTTTTATTGCAGCTGGAATTAATACGAGACTGTTGGTCACAAGAGCCCGAAAGAAGACCAAATATAGAGCAAATAAGGACTCTTATTAAGGGAATGATTACAGGAAAGTGAGTAGGAGGCACGGCTAACAACGAGCCGGCTACTTAAAGACCTCGCAGCAAAAATTGGCAAAAACGACGGGCCGGCCCGGGCCCAAATGTGGGCCATGGTATTGCAAGTATAATTTAGTAGTAATGGTGAATTTAACAAATATACATTACTTCTATGATGATGGCCTACACCATCTTTTTTAGCTTGATCGAAAACATCAATTTCGAAGAAAGTTATGAGCAATTCTTTGAAAATTGCGGGCTGGCTCTTGCCACCTTTGGTAGGGAAGGAAAAGTAATAGAGTATTATTCAAAACGTTATATAGTCCGGTTCAAAAGTAAGCACGGTATGTTTGATTCGTATTTGCTTTTTAAACAACGCACCTACTGGAATATCCGTAGATTACAAGTTTGCATGATTTGAATTGAGTCGAAAGAACGGAAACGGAATTGAAAATTACAATTCGCCGAAAGGCTATAAGTGCAAGTGTTCCAAAAGCAACAATAAACAAACGTTATGTTTCTTTTATATAGTCGGTACCAAGAGCTAGGTTTTCAGAGCAGTATCCTGTAGTGCAGCGGTGTTACTAAAATGAATGGAAATCGGTGGAGTAGGAGCCTTTTCTTCAAAAGTTTATCCTTTTGAATCTAACACCATCCCCCCCCCAGGATACTTTTCTGGTAAACTAACTATTGCCACAGACTATGTATATATATATATATTCTTTCTTTAATAATAAATATCTAGGAATGATAATCTAATGGACCATGTGTTCAACATAATGGAATCTTATGCAGCTACTTTGGAAGATGAAGTCTCTGAACGAACCAAGGAGTTAACTGAAGAGAAGAAGAAAAGTGATCTACTGTTGTATAGAATGCTGCCAAAGTAAGTTAACTTAGCAGGGAATGGGCCCACAATACTTAACTGGAGTAGCAAGTACAAGTGTAAAAAATAGCTTCAGAAAGCCATAACTAATCTTGTTATCGAGGATTACGGGTTTCGAAAGTAATAGACGTAATAATAGCTACAATAAAAAGTTTTGCCTCATAAGCCGACGTCGACGACTCGATTTTCCCGTACTCTGCTATGGAATTTCCACCTATCTTCAAAGTCACTTCGTCTTACATCCCTAGACGATGTAAGATGAAGTGATGAAGATGAAATATGATCCGGTGTTTTGTAAAATGAATAAAAAACTTGTAATATAGCATGATTCGAGAGTAATAAGTGAATGTTAAAAAAGATTCTCATTGGAAATGGCTCTGAAATATTCGATAACCAAAAATTTACGCAAAATTTCCGTAAAATACGCAAATAACACTCCATTATTCCTCTTGAATCAGACTGTACACAGTTAGCAATACATCTTTAAGCTAGTAAAATTTGCACGTTCTGTATTCAAAACAATTAATTAGTAAAACTAATAATATATACAAAATATAACCATTAAAATAATTATAAGTTCTTATTTCTATGTTTTCCTATTAAAATTTGCTTTCTTTCAGACAAGTGGCTGATAAACTAAAGCTTGGCCAATCAGTTCAACCGGAAACCTTCGACTCTGTTACTGTGTTCTTCTCTGACGTGGTTTCTTTTACTACTTTGGCGAGCAGGAGTACGCCTATACAGGTAACATTAAAATAAAATATAAACACAATACAAATATTACCATTTTTCTGAAAATTCATCTGATTAGTAATATTACTTATTTTTAAGGTTGTCAACCTACTTAACGACCTCTACAGTATATTTGATGGTATTATTGAGCAACATGATGTGTATAAGGTACGTTAAAAGAATGTGTTCTCTTATAAATTTGCATAGCATATACTCATTCACGGCTCGCCAACGAAGACAGTGTGATTAAAGGACTGTGCTCCCATTTTAAATTTAAAGTTCAATTTTCACAGGAACGTTTGAACCACATCATTTGAAATAACTCAGGGGCACAGATTGAGCACGGCTTTTCCAATGATACAAAAATAGACATAACCTTGGTGACTTGGTGAAAAAAAAAAATGAAAAAAGACTTGGTGAACTAATCCAGGAATTGGCCGCAAGTTTTCTCTATTTGAATTTGCTCTGTCTCGTTGCCTTAGGGCCCTGCGAGCGGTGCACTTCTGTATCCGAGATGGTAGAGATGGGCGGCTTGCCACCGGCATGTGTGCGCACCGTTCAGACTGTGCACCGGCACAGGCTGGTTTACGAGGCAGGCTTAATAATTAACAAAAGCCCACTAATTTTTACCACATGCTGTCCGTTTGCACACCTGCAAGAACGGGACGAGGCGCTCATCTCTACTAGATTAAATGCAATAGAAACGTACAATTAATGTATTAAATCCCTTCGGATACAATAAACTATTGATAATATATATAGTTTATAAAAGTTTAAAAAAAGATTCAAAACACCATCCTCTGCAGGTGGAAACAATCGGCGACGGCTACCTCTGCGTATCGGGTCTACCCCATCGTAATGGTAATGAACATGCACGAGAGATAGCAAATATGTCACTAGCCTTTATGACTAGTCTGTCTACATTTAAAATACCCCATTTACCAATGGAAAGAATAGCTATTAGAGTAGGATTACATTGTGGTGAGTATTCAATTTCGTTCAACTGAACTTAAATGGAAATGTTAACTTTTATTATTTATTAGTCTAACTATAAGTTAGCTTGGGCATTTGGCAAGCTTTTTGAGAATAGAACGATAAAACGGTGTACCGGTTACCGTACCATTTGCCCACTCTAGTATTAGGACCTATCTGTTTTTACAAATGTTAGTATCGTCCTAAGTAGATATTAATATAGGTAAAATAAGTCTATAAATATCTTTTTAGGTTCCGTTGTCTCCGGTGTTGTTGGCCTTACAATGCCTCGTTATTGTTTGTTCGGTGATACAGTGAACACGGCTAGTCGTATGGAAAGTAATGGAAAAGGTGAGTGCTCTGCTCTCCGGATACTGGAAATAATATGTTCTAAAAGAATAATTTTCAACGATATATGAACTGTTGCAAGAGCTAGTGTAGCAGCGAAGTATCCTGTAGAGAAACGGTGTTCTTAAAAAGTATATTCATTTCCCTCTTCTAATATCATACAATATGACGGAATATTCACTGGATATTTTGTAACAACAATGTTAGTCAAATTCAAAAGTAAAGAGGCCGTGCTAACAATTTTTGAAGCATATTTCACAACACTTCCCCTAAAGGTTCATTAATATAAGTAGAAGACAAGCCTCTTCTCTCGAAAGAAACAGAGTCGAAGTCAGAAGGGAGTACTCTCGCTAAACACTAAACAATAAACTTCTTGGTAATAGTAAATTCATTACAATTCTCTTTCAGCAAATCAAATCCATCTCAGCCCTGAGGCAAATCATTTCCTGACCACAGTTGTAGGCGGATTCGAAACTGAACCAAGAGGAGAAGTTATTATAAAAGTAAGCGGCTAGAACTATTTATAAAATATTTGTGTGGCTTTAGTTTGTAACATGAAATTCAACCAATAGAATCTGTATCAAAAGAGATAGATTTCCAGCTAGTATCCTGGAGGGAGGCAGTGTTATAGTCTGATTCAAGAGGACTAATGAAGTGTTACTTGCGTATTTTAAGGAGATTTTGCGTATATTTTTGGTTTTTAAATACTGTCAGAGCCATTTTCAACGAGATTATTTTTTAACACTCCATTATTACTCTCAAATTAGGCTATATAATAAATTGAATGTGTTTTCGAAAAAAGGCCTTCATTTTACTGACTTTTCTTTGCGGCGCATTATTAATTCCGAATATCTGGGTTAGGGACCGGCACCCGATTTTGCTGTGTCAAAGTTAACTTTGCAGTGCGCGCCGAGAAAGTGGGCGGGGCCGCCGGTCCTTACCTAAAGTAATCATAAATTTTTCAGCGTAATTTGAATGTAACTGTGACATTTATTTTTAGGGTAAAGGCGTAATGGAAACTTTCTGGTTAAAGGGAAGAATAAACGGATTCCCAGTTCCGCCCAAAAAGGCTCCAGAAAGGACTGTGGAGCCAGTGAGAGAAGCTCCGAAAACTCCAGATTCGGAATCGGGGACGAGCGAAGCGCGAAGTATAACGCCAGTCACAGGAATCTATGATGATTATAGAAATGGAAGACTCATAGTGGAGAATTATTGAAATGTAGTTGTATATATAATTTATATGTAATACCTCATTAAATTGTAAGTTTTTTTATGTTTTTTGCTTTGGTGAAGAAGATTATTAAAGATAAGGTTGTCCAGGGCAGGAATTTCACCAGCCGACTGAACTGGGCCCGAGGTATACGAACTTTTAAAAATATATTTCTGCCAATAACAATACGTACTGGTTGCTTGTTCCAATCCTCCCGAAGATAGAATCCTCCGCACTCTAGATACTTAGCTTTGGAATCCCCGCTTCCTTAAGTTACTTCTACTCACATCTTTGCTCCAAACATATGTGATCAGGCGTAAGATGAATAAACACTTTTCTGAAGTTCGTAAAAAAGGAGAATCGCGAAAAATAGTTATTAGGAGGATTGTTATATTACAAACAACATTATATTTGGTTATGGAACTGTTTCCTAATATGTTAAGGTTTTTCTAAAATGATAAAAGTTTTCCCGGAGATATGTTCCAGAGTTCTTGAAAGTTCATTCGCAGACCTCGCATTATTATGGGAGCAGAAAGAATCTTTTCGAGATTTTTAAGATTTTAAAACTTCGGATGTTTCATTTATCTAATTGTACTAACATCTACTGACTATACTAAATGAGTGAGTAAATATACTTAAAGAATATTAACGCAGTGAAAAACAGGGTCATTTCTGAAACGTTAGGGATAGACCTAATATTTCTACAATTGGTTTTTTTAAAATTAGGCTTTAAAAGAGCTTGTTATTAGTCTCAATAAAGAAAATCGATTCTCTGTCGGGTACACTCACTTTTTAGCGAAATTAACCCAGAAACAAAGATCGCAAACAGCGCTCGGGCCTGGGTGTTCTGTCAGTTTATTCTGTTCCATGCTGTTCTTATTAGTTTCTAGGCCCGGCTTGAACAACATCGGGCTTAACACTAGAGACCGGCGGCCACGCCCCATCAGCAACGCGCGCGCACCACTGAGTTTTTGCAAATCTGTTTTCGGAAGTCTTCTATTAAAGTGTTAGGCAAGCTATTACACGTTGTTGATTTTGGAAAATATAACAGTTTTCTGATGGTTGCCGGTCTCTACCTAAGACGTTTTTCTATATTCTGACCTACTAGGCCCGGCCCGAACCACACCAGGCTAACGACGAACACGGTCGGCCTATTGAGATTTCTGAATACAAGAGATCTGTAATATCATGAATGTAATATTTTAGCTAAAGCGGCACAGTTTCCTGATGGAGAAGAGATAGTGTTGAAACCTTCTGTAGAATACTTTTCACACGAAGCTCCAGAAGCATTCAAACACATGAAATGTATTGCCACAAATGCAACTGCTGATGTGGGTTTAGGATTCATTTTAAGATACTCCACAATGCTAGAATGCAAAGGTTATATATACAGTCAGCGCCAAGAGTAATGATGGAGTGTAAAGAATTCACGCTTGTCTGAGCCCCTTTTGCGAGCACCGCGCCAGCATCTGGCGGCTACTCTGCGTTCAATATTGCACTTTGGAAGTGCGCGGGAAATTAGCCTGCGGGTGGGTGTACAAATCCTAATGAATATGCAACTGACACTCCATTATTACACTCGGCACTGACTATACATCCAGGGCGTGTAGAAGGCCATTTTCAAAAATACGGAACGCAGAACTCCCCAAATCCCTGATATAGGCCGGTCCTTTTCTCAAATTTTCGGCCCCAGCCCTGCAAAATAGAACAAACCCAACTCTGGCAAGGGCCGGCCGCACAATTCCACCAAATTCCACATGGCCCCATTATGACAGCGGATTGGGAAACTATCTGGCGCAAGGTGGATGCAAACTTCTCGCACCTAAATTTGCGCACCGGTCAATACAATACTTTTCAAAAATTCTGTGTACTTGTGCCGACCTAGTAACGAAATTACAAAAGTTACCGAAAATATAGGCAGCCAGTTGCTCGCTGCGCTTAGAAGAAGGTCGATAAAGACCTAAACTGTGTAGCACTGCACTAGTTAGATCCTCCTTAGTTGTAGGGATCGACAGCAGGCCTGCCGACACAAACCTAATACCTAGGGCAGGACACCCCCTTTTCTATTATAATTAAATAATACCTAATTATTAAGATTGTTTTTGGACTCCGTGCTGACTTTGCTAACCTTCTGGACACTGAAACTGGCGTTGTTACTATTGAAAAAACACATGGGGAGATTGCTAAATATCATGTGAAATCGGGAGATGTAAGCAGGTTTCGAATAGGGTGGGGTTTCGGTCCGGCTTTTAAAAAAAAACCGGTTTTTCGGTGAACCGGTCCAGATAAAATTTTTAAATTTTAAGAAATATAGGTGTGTTTTAGTGCGTA
>JAQGAV010000065.1:0-55303 GCA_034691345.1 Phasmarhabditis papillosa | reverse complement strand
AAAAAAAGACGGGCCCGGGCCGGCCCATGTTTTTGAAACATCGGCCCGGGCCGGCCCGCAACTTTGCCAGCCCTGGCTGTATTGCTGTGTTCGAAAAATCGGCAGCGTAGAACCCATTCATGCCTTCACTCATCATGCTATTCCCATCATCAATTTTAATTATGTGCTATAACTGCAAACGCATTTTTCTTTGCTAGTCGTACATATATGTACGACTAGCAAAGAATATATGTAGTTTTCGTGGCTGTGCGTAACTACATAAACGGCTACCAGCTCCAGTGCTAGTTGTACCCATTGTATACTATTCATATATGTTATGTGCGACTTTAATTTTTGGACTGCGCAGACACAATTGAAGGAAGGGCGCAATACAATAATTTTAAAATGCACCAGACATGTATAATATTCATTAAATATTGGTCTATCCCACTCCTCCTTACTAATATGTTGCCTGCTATGCTATTTTGTCTGCTATTTGCTATTTTTTCGATTATTTAGCTCACTCACACGTTTTCAGAATATTGGTAAGAGGAATGTCGTCAACTTCGGAGATAAAAGGTCCGTTTTTTCTTGTTCGTTTAAAATATGAACTTTGCAGATGCATTGAAAATGGTCAAAGCATACACCAAGGGCAAAGAGTTCAAAAAACTGGCAGACATAATAAACTTCATTGGTAGTCTCTACAGGAAAGATGGAGACATCCGAAAAGCTCGTAACTACTATAGGCAAAGTTTGTAAGCGTTGTGCAACCATTTTAAATTGCTTATTTTCGCTCTCGGCATGTCTGAGTATCTGGAAAAAGGAGATAACGCCGTTCCGCTGGCCTTACGAAACCTTGCTGAAATTGCCGCTGAGAAAGGTGAGCTACTGCGTATGAATAAAATACGTCCCTATTATGTTTAAGAAGATTCGCGTGACGACATTATCCGCGCTATGGATGATTATCAGAAAGCGGCGCAATTATCACATGTATCGCAAATCCAGTTGTCACTTCACGTATCAGCTTGGATCTACGAAAAACTTTACACCAGAGGAAAGAGCTGTGAAGGGGATTTGCAGAAGGTATATATTGTGTTTTCCACCACTCAACTATATTTTAGGCCGCATCGTTTGGCAAGAAATCAATTGCATGCTTAGAGAAACATAGTTCAGAAATTGACCAAGATAAAGAAGAGACTCAAATTGGTGGCAATTCCAAAAGACGACTTGGAAATATTGTAGGTTATATAAAATTAATTGTTTTTATTACTGTGAAGCGTTTATTTAAAATTTTCAAAACAGTTGACCTCGGAGGGGATTCAACTTTTGAACACCGGGCCGGCCTGGTTGAGAACCCCGTCAACAATAAAACAGTTTACGTAATTACGTTTTAGAAACGATTGTTGAGTGAAATTTATGTTCACTTGAATGATGTTGTTGAAGCCGACAAATTGTGGAAAGAAGCTGAATGCATTTCTAGGTTGTGTTTACATTTTATTTGAACAATATTCTGATTCTAGGAATACCAACGATGACGAGCTATATTACGAACTCCTATTGACGAGATCCGATTTTCCAATTATCACTCTCAAGGAGTATCTATTTAACATGAAAAAGTTGGTGCAGATAGCGCCGGCAACTAAGAAAGCTGATGCGACCATGGAACTAAGCCTGGTATTTTCAGTAAAACGTGGTATCACTCATAGTATATTCAAGGCACTGTTATGCAGTGACGAGATTGAACTATCATTTAATGAGCTAATGACATTGTTTGCTAACAAAACAATGAAGCAAAATCTTAGTCAAGAAGAACAGGACCTTCTGGATCAAAGAATAGTAGACGGTGGGAAAATAAATGTCACTACTCCCAATAATAATGCCACTTTAGTGTATTTGATGAAGAAATATAGGGCTTTGGCAAACAAAGATAACTCGGCGAGAAGGGAGCAACGGAAAATGTATGAAAAGATTGCGGACCTCGCATCATGCTTTGGGTAAATTTGTCTCACTTGGTTTCAATTAAGATTTTAGTTCCGACTGGAAAATGTTGTCACTCGCAATGGTTTATTATATGAAGATGTTGCAGTACGTTTCTGTTTTATCATTTTGTTACAGTGTTTCATTTTAGTCTTTCGGATACCGAATCTGAGAAGAAAGAAGCGATCGAATCTCTAGCAGTTACATCTTTCGAGATGGCCAGAGATAAGAGGGCGAAAGAATCTTGGAAAACAGCTCTCGAGTATAATTCAAACTTATACGCCAACACACATGTTTGTTTCCTGAAGTATTGAATAGAAGTTTCCCATTCTAGGATTTGAAGACCAAAGGCGAGATTTTCGAAATTAATTGCTACGGTGGCTTGAAGTGTTTGGAACATTTGAAAAGCGATTTCCACTCTTTGATTATTGAAGTTCCTAACACATCTGAATTTTTCAAATCTAAGGTATTTCTACACATAATGCCAGTGATAATTTGTCAATAAAAGCTGAATGTATTTTTGGTCATATTGCAGGGTTCTATTTACGAAGCATTTGCATTTGCCACTTCTAAAATCAATGCTGCCGAAGCAAATAAATGCAGGAAGAAGGCAAAAGAATTGAAGGTATGCTTATTGATTGGTTTTCAAAGACTTTCCATTCAGCATTTGATGAAAAGCAGTTCTGGCCCTGAACCTGATGTCATTGTTCCCCGAATCAACAATGTCTTGAGTCAAATAGAAAGTACTACAGCCTTGCGAGAATTGAATGGTAACGTGAGCTGTTCATTTACTATACTGACCTGATGTTGTCACTTCTTATATTATTTTTGACCCAGATGTTGTTTTCAGAAATGGCTCTGTCTATGATGCAGATAAACCAGAAAACAGGTTGCTGTTTCGGAATTTCATATATTTATCGGTATTGTTTAGCTGATGTTCCTGGAACAAGTGCAATATCAGATATTGAACTGCTAGAAGATGTTCAATCAAACTGTGTGAGTTATTCATTGAGCAGTCAGTAGGTTACGAAGCTCAGCCACATTTAATTCTCAGCTGAAAGTGTACCTTGTGGTTTCATAAATGTAAATTATAGACAAAACGTTAAGTGTATTCAAAGTTGAAAGTAGATGTTTAGGACCACCATCGCTTTTTGGACCGTGAGTTCATTGTGAACGATATTCCATCATCAAAGAAAAGACGGAGTTCTGGCGAGCCGGGTGACCAGAAAAGAAGGAAGAGCGATAAAGAACACACGAGGTTTTAACATTGTTGCAAACATTTACATTATTAAAGCACGTTCAGCTATGATTCTCTGGCAATAAATTCGTTCGGTGAGGCCAGACAAGGGTTTGTAAAGTCTTCAATTCGCCGGAGCCGTTTAATATTATCTGACGATGAGGATCATATTGGGTTGGTGAAATCATAACGGTCAAGTTATGAAATGTTATTATTTTAAGTGCCGCTTCACCTCCAGATGCATTACCTACAATTAATGTAACTGTTCGCTGCTTTGATGATAGTATGCAGACTCTGAGACCTTCAAGGATGGATCCCTTCCCTCGGTTTGAACATGGATAGCTTGCTATTCCTATTTTGGTAGTTTAGCGATTCTACGATACTTGCAATTAGAAGCCTTTATGAAACGCGTTTGGATACACATCAGCGTCAATTCGATCTTCGTCAAGATGAGATCGAGGTAATGTCATTATTTCTTATATTAATAACCTCTCCCAATATTTAGCTTGCTGATACGATCTTGGTATCATCTCTACCAAGCAGTAATCGAAGCTATGTCGTTAACTTGGTATTAAAACCTGTAACAGCGCTTTCCATATATCTGGCAAATTCTGGTAAAATATTGGAAGTAGACCGAGCTTTATTCCTCATTTCAGGGTGTTTGACAAATACGGATATTGTCAAATTACTTGGCAATCGAGAGATTACAAAGAACATGAATTTATCGGCCAGTGAATGCGATGATGAGCTAACGCTCGTACTGAAAGCAGTTGCCGAGTCCAATACCCAAATCTGCGAACTACTACTCGATAAATGTCGTATGTTCCTGGATTATATTTCGAAGTTATCATTATTTTTCAGATATCAAAGAAGATGCTTATAAATATTTGGACACTATTATGCCAAATGCGGCTAAAATCAGCTTGAAATCAACTGGGATAAGTTCCCGATTTCTTGAGTTTGCAGTAAAGGTTTCAGTTTATTATTTTCTTCTCTATATATTTGTTTTAAGACTGACATTGCGCAGTTTGGTGTCACAATCATGGACCTATCCTTCACAAACTTGAAATGTGGGAAAAGTCTAGCATCTCTTCTCAAATTAACTCCTCAATTAAAAGAACTTATTCTTCGAGGTGTAGATATCAGTCAGGGAGAATCGGATTTATCTTTTTCCATTTGCGGTAAATTTATATTCTCGCTTGTTTACTTTTTATTCTCAAGGTTTATCGAAGCTCCAGAAGTTGGATCTTACGTGCTGTGACTGGCTTCAGACAGATAATGTGAACGTCATACTAAGTGGTTGCTCAAGAATAACTTCACTGTTTCTAACTGGAGTGAATCTCGGGGATGTTGAATTCGAAGTGAGTGATTATACAGCTTGTGCATTTAATGAGTTAATATGTTCCAGCGACATTTCTTACCCGAATGCAAGAACCTAAGTTTAGCCGCAACCGGTTTCACTCAATGGGGTTCGCTCTGTAGCTGGCTGGCAGTTGAGCACGCTTGTGCTGAAACTGTTGATGTTTCTTCTTGTAATTCGTTGACTCATAAAGAATTACAAGGCATTATTAACGCTAGAACCGAAATGAATAAAATGCTGACGATGAAGATCGTTAGGTAAGATACTGTTCGATAAATCAATATTAATGTAGGTTTTCACTCAGGTGTGATTCGCTTCTTTGCGATTTCCTCCTAGTTCTTAAACGTCTTGAAGATGTTGTTACGTTTCGCAAGCTCAAGAGGTCCTCCATCCTTGCCCCGGTTGTTCTTGAAGTCAGCACCGACGTTTATGATAAAAGTAAAGGCCAGGAGCCTAATTGTTCCCTGTATATACTTGATATTTCTAATTTTAGTTGTTAGAGTTGTGATTTAAATATGTTTACACAAAAAAGTACTTTTCTACTTTTTATTTTTGACTTAGGATCTTTTATTGTTTTTCCAACTACATGCAATATACATGCTATTGTAAAATTCTGGGATTGCTCTACTTATTCTTGTTTCTGTTATATACTTTTTATACGTTGTTTTTGTTACAAGTGTTTGTTAACTTTTATTATGTTTACTTAATAAATACTAAATCAAAAAGATTGTTTTTGAGGATTAAAAATCCGATAAGGTAAATTTACCCCGGGAATAAACGTCTATACATATGGGCATTAGCAGGTTCCTCCCCGAATGAAAATGCGTTCCTTTTCGGCGTCCGGAAGTCAGCATGTCGCTACTTTTCCTAATTATGTTCGAAGCAACGGCCATTAATAAGGCCAATTTTCAATTGTTTAACCTTGTAAAGAAAATTGGGGAAAGACGGTGTTGCTTTAAATGTTCACATATTGTAAGTCATTATGAGTTTATTTACTTGAGTTTGGTGAATTTCACGAGTTTCCTCGTTCTTTCAAATATCATCAAATATCAAAAAATGGTCAATACTTATGAGTATAAGCAAATTCAACTTGTTATGGTAAAAGTTTAGAAGTGACCCGGTTTCGCTGTTCCTTGAAGACCATTATTTGTTCGATAAGTTCGGGTAAAGTTCTGTCCGATAGGGCTCGAATGCGTTTATCGACGTTGCTGAAATAAGCTGATGCTATGGGATTAAATTCATTTAGAAATGTCGAATTGCAAAGCAGTCACGCAGATTTATACTATTGAGAGTGCCCGTTTTCAAGCAAGAGGAGGTTCGCAATAAATTCTTTAGCTAGTTAATATCGATAAATCCGGCACTGGATGTAGAATCTGTTTACAAACAGGCACAACATTTTGAACCCATCGTTTAGGCGAAGTGTCAAAAGCAGCGAGTGTGCTTTTGTTGCCGAAACCAAAAACACAGTAACCATTCCCTATAATTCACAATTCCTAAAAAATGCGCGAATTTCATACAAAAGAGTACAAAAGTGGTAAGATGTGCAGGTTGTTGCACATCAGTCGTTGTAAGAGTCATAGGCCTTTTTCTTTACTGACAGAAAATGACTGTTTCAACATGTTGTGCAGGGTTACTGTATTTATTTTGCTCTACCTGTATTCTTCCTCTTCCAACAGCTTCTCCGGTGTCTTTAATTCCTCTGTTCGGGTGGATAACTCGGATAGAGTCATGGATTTCATTACGGGCATCTTGAACACTATTGACATGAACAGCAAGTCAAGTAGTAGTGATGTGACCAAATCTTTTTTCTAAAGTTTATGCTTTTAATTGTCAAAGTGTGGTTGATTGCAACTATAACTAATTATTTTACTATGATTGAAAACTGGACATTGTCTAAATTCCTACCATATTAAGTTCTCCACATAGATATCTTCCACATGCCCTTTTTAGAACCGGCAGATCATTTAGTTCGGCGTCGATTAGAAAGTCCACAAAATCTTCAACATATTCCATTTCTGGTAGAACAACCTTGTTGAAGTACATATTTGCAAGAAGCTAGAATATTAATAATGACTTTGCCTGCTTTGTTTACTCCGGTTGTTTGGGTTGGCACCCGTGTTTGGTATGAATTATTTCAAGGTAATTGAGAACACCAGTTCCCAGCAGAGCTGGTTATCCGGCCCGGCCTGCCCGGCCCGGGCCGGCCGGATAACCAGCTCTGGTTCCCAGCAGTTGAATTACTGCTTCTGGCTTGAGTGGGTATTCGTCGGTGTTTTTGTAAAATTGTGTGTGTATATAGAGAGCTAGAAAAGATGGTATACCAGATAACCTGAACCACCCTGTGGCCACGCGTGCGTGTAAACCTTATTCACTATAGTCAATAACAAAAAGAAGACTGCAGTGCGCGGTGTTGTGTAAGGTTTGGAAAATCGCTCGTTCTGTGGCCAAATTGGAAAACTATTATATGGTTTTAAGCGCAATTCTTTGTTTGTTGTGAGAAAAATAGTATTATACTAGTTTTATTTTGTATCAAATTCAGAAGAAGAGAAATACCCAACTACGGAAGGCTTCGTTTTATCTAGGCCCCAAGATGCACCAACTGATCTGTCATAGGACGGCTATTTATTGTTTAGTCACTTTTTCGTCCATTTAAAGAGTTTTCTACTCACATCGTGTACATGTTCTTTATTATTCTCTCTACACTCAAAACTTTCTTCTTCCTCATCTTCGGAGCCACTGGAGGCGTCGTCCTCCTGCAATTGAAACGGATTTCATCGGGTACTGTAAACAGGCTACTAAAACGGTTCGGGCCGGGCCAATAATTGAGTAGTCTGAAGGAAATTATAATTTACTATAGTTCGAAGTATAGAGATCAATCACTGTTCCTTATTTTCAGTTTGCTGTAAATACCAGGCTACTGGCGTACTAACTATGTTGAACGAAAGTTTCCGTATGAAAGCTTTACAACCTCAGATTTGGGGTTTAGTATAACACGGTTATGAAGTTAGTTGTAGTCGGTAGCTAATAGACTAACCATTTCGGATTCCTCAGTCTTACTCTCATAAGCAGCAAAAGAGCTTCGTCTTCTATCACAGGACTCGCAACAAGTGATCAGCAACTGTAACATTGTGTTGCTTTCTACGTTGGAATGGCAAAACGACCATTTTATCATTTCGACTCTACAGAGTGCGATATGACGGATTCTAAGAGATTAGTTTGGTGTTCTTTTGTGACACAAAAGAACACTGATTTGGAATCTGTTTGAATCTGTTTTCTCGCACCTGTACACAGGCTTCAGAGCCTTCAGGAAAACAAACAGTTTTTCAGTTGACGGGAATTCGATTGGTCGAATGATCTTTATTGCTTTGTAATTGTCTGCAGTAGTGGTCTTGTTGTTGGTACAACAGGTTCAAACGATACCGACAAACAAATTTAGCAGTATTTTAGTATACCATATTTCCATCTTCATTGTATAAAGCTAACCTTTTTAAATAAGTGTTCATGATCTGGCTGTGCATGGTGGTCTAGTAGGGTCATTGTACTGCTCCTTCGGGAAGCTGAACCCGGCGTGCCGCTTCCACTCACTCGCAGATAACTGCTATCATACTGGAAATATGAGATGGTAGCTTCAGAAGTTTAACAAAGTTGGCTTTTAGAGACAACTTGTAAATTTCAAGCCCGACACGCCTAACTAGACAAACATCTGGTACGTTACCGTATTGAAACTTAGAGATGGTTAGAACGGCTAAGGACTGGAGTCTGGAGTTTGTCCGATGAATATTTTAGCCCGGAGTTGAAATTGAACGGGACTCTGTGATATTGTTTAGTTTTATTCTTCTTTTGAAGTTTAACTGGCCTTAGGCCGGAACGGGCTGGTCGGTGAAATTCCCACTGGTGCCGTTAGGTCGTACCTTTCCCCTTTCCGCCTCCATAACCTCAGCAAACTTCTTCTCGTAGTCAACTTTCTCCTTTTTAGACATTTTGTCACATTCTGTGTCTTTTTGAATCTTTCTAAAATGGAAAATGATCTAAGAGGAAGTTTTTTTGTACAACTAAGTAGATATATGATACGATTCCACCAGAAAGAACCCGGTGCGAAACAGTTTGAAGAAATTTCTGTCACGGGCCGGTCTGTTTGTCAGATATCAGACGGACTAGAAATTTCCAAATATGTTGGCCTGGATCCGGCTTGACCCGTCTGTATATTTCCAACCCTAATACAAAAGGTTTTAGATTATTTGAGAACCTACCTCTTAGACCTCCGTTTCCACACTTTACTGTTCACTCTTGCATTGTAATTAGTTGTTAAAAATGATTTCTGTGGAGTGGGCGTGGCTTCAAAGTAAGTAAA
Source organism: Phasmarhabditis papillosa (assembly GCA_034691345.1). Taxonomy (NCBI): domain Eukaryota; kingdom Metazoa; phylum Nematoda; class Chromadorea; order Rhabditida; family Rhabditidae; genus Pellioditis; species Pellioditis papillosa. The sequence goes on along the minus strand of JAQGAV010000065.1, from coordinate 46,399 downwards.
TGGATCAAACAGACTAAGATCCATCTTTATCAGCACTGAGATACGGATCACTTGGCCCACGTTCTCCTGGAAATTGTATTTTTATTAAAATTAAAAATATTCAGAAAAACATATTGAAAGTTACAATGGTTCATACTAAAGCTGATATGATATAGATTTACTTTCTGAAAACCCACACGGCTCGCCAAAGACGACATATAAAATAAAGTAATGTGCCTCTTTTAAAAAAAGGAGTTGTTCCTTTATAAAACTAGTGAATGAAATTGTTCAAAAAAAAAAAAAATCGCGCCCATAGTGTTTTGCAAGCTTTTTCGAATGGTATAAGAATAGTAACAAAAGCTAATTAACAAAATAAGCCAGGATTGGTGCAACAAGAGTTGGACATTTGAATTTGCTCCATTGCCTTAGGAATGTCAAAACGGCTGCTTGCTTTAGGAATGTCACAACGGCTGCTTTCATACAGCGAACGGCCTAGTTTGTAGGAAGGACCATACAATATTTGTTGGGGGATACGGTAACTCGTAGAATAATCAATGTTCGCTTCGGGATTTCGGTTACTCACCTTAATATACTGTGATATGGTAGCTCTATCGGAGTCTGTTATTTCTGCGCCGTGGCCTCTCGTCATTCGAATTGACTTTTCTGAAATAGACCAAAAGTCGAAAGGGTGTTTGAAGTTTTTTTTAGTTCGGCCCAGTTAATAAAGGCTTAGTCGGGATACTAATTTAGTTTGAATGGACCGTTTTCCTTGGAATTGGCAGTAGTTGGAGCTTTCCTTGTCAAACTTCTAAACCTTGCGTGTTGATCCTTTTTACAGTATTCCTTGGAAGCTTAAGTCAGCTACACATAACTTATCCTAAGTGAGTGTAAACCTACTTTGTTCAATCTTCGGCAGAGCATCACTGCAATTATGTTCAATACAAACTACTGTACGGACATCAACCTAAACAGAACTTAACTTCTGAAATGAAAACAAAAACTTTTACGACCAGTAACTACCCAAGACGAAGACTAGAAAACTAACTGAGAAAACTAAAAGTCAATCCCCTGTTTAGAATGGTTAACGGACTTTCTTCTAGATAACCAACCTGTCCAATGGGTCCGTCAACGAAATACAACTCGACGGCTACATAGTCTGTTGGAGATTCACCTTCGTCGTCCAGATCAACGTCTTCGTCGGAAGTTATTAGCTACAATTTCAAAATGTTCGGAGATATTGAGCTATCGGTCAGTATCTCATGTTTCCTATTTATATAGAACACTGTCGGGAATTCCGAAAGAGATTCCCCATTCAGGACAGAGAAGTTCAAAAAGATGAACTTGAAGTTATATATGACTATTAACGTTTTCCTCCGTTTTCAACCAAATCGAATTAGCGACCATTAAGGAATCAGGGGTGAAGTTTTAAGGGGAAGGAATATTATTACGGGACGGCTCGAGCCAAGTTCGGGGTTATTGGGCTCGGGTCGGCCGGTGAAGGCCCCTGCAAAGAATGACTTCACTGTAACTACAAAAGAATACGATAATTCATTTGTTAAGTTTTTATGCCCAGATACTTTATGGCTATTCTCTCTTCAAAAGTTATTACCCTTCCTGTGGTTCCGTGTATCTTCAGATTCCACTGGAATGATACATGGTCGTGCATTGTGGCGAACTTTGGTGATATTTGGAGAATTCCCGATTCCTCGTCTGAGAGTTGCCGCATAGAGACCTAAAACCGGATTGCAGCATTATTTTAGTAAGTTTCTTTTCACTCGCTACACTACTGGATCCTGGATATCAGTTGGGACACAACCTAAACCCTATTACACAAGTTATGAATAGCAACATTTAAGATTTATAAATTATTGGATTCAATACTAGTTTCGATTGTTAAAGAGGATTATACTTTTACGTCAATCATTTGAATACCATAAAAACAAGCTATTAAACACGAACTCCAGCAAAACACTCTCATATGGCTCTTAAAAAATAACAAAACAATTTATAAATCGAAAACTGTAAAAATGAAGTCTCAGTTAATATCCAATCAGCACTAACACTCTGCCTGGGGCGGAACAACAATTATCGTCATAGACGGGATTCGAACTCGGGTCTTACGCACGGTGGTCTAACACACACGCACTGCGCCATGCTCACATCGATCTATATTGTCGCAAAGCGCCCTACCTTTGTGTTCCAAACATATTTGAATCCTATTCTGGTGTAACTTGGGGATTCAGGACCGAGGGGCGACGATTCTACCTGGGTTGGAGAGTTGGACATTTTGCATTCGCAGACTGTTGGGTGAGAAAATACTCTAAAAGCCGAATATTTATCAATGGGGCATAACTTTGGAATAGAGCACAATAATCAAACACGGAGACACGATGATTTAGGTATATTATGTAAGTTTTAGGCAAATTGCTAGTTACATCCTATGTGCGAAGCAAGTATTTCGTCTAAGCTGACTTCGCTGTAGAAATTATATGTTACTTTGAAAACATAGACAACAAAAACAAATTAAAACTTCCAAATATCATTATTACATGTTTGGCAAGACGTTTGCCGGCCTTTGAGAGTCGGCAAACAAGTCACAGGAACAAACAAGATGCTTTACATGCATTCTGAAGAAGGAGTTTTATTTTGTTTTGTAGCCAAATCTCAGCCGAGACAAAAGGAAAATATGTATAAAGAATTACTGGATCCTATGTAGTTGCCTACTAAATTCATGCATTTCTATGGGGATACAAAGTATGTTTCATTGATTTTCACTTGTTCTAGTCGAACTTGTAACTAAACAATGTTGCTTTTGGTTTTTAGGAGGATTTCAATGCACACAACTAGTTTTCCTATAGAAAATAAATTCCAGAAAGTAGCTGGAGGACTAAAAATTTCCTAGTGAATATATCTTGTGCACGCGATAGAATAGAATATGAGTAGAAGATATAACTTATATCATATAAGTTTGTATCTCAGAAAGTTTAAAAACAGGCATGTTTATTTCGGAAACTTGTTTTCATTGAATATTCTGTTATTCCATAAAATGTACATAAAAGGCAATGTTTCCAAACAAAAGTATTTGATCACGAACGTAGGCCGCCAATAACTTTTTATTGTCTGTTATGAATGATTTTGTATGAATTCAAAAGCTTTTCTAAACAACCGTGGGAACCTGCTACAGAAAGCTCAAACGTTACTTACGGTTCGTGGTTACTGTCCGAGACAGGTGGCTATATATATGAAACCGTTATATAACTCAGAAATACTATCATATGAAGTTATGTGAAAAAAACTATCGAATGTTTCAGAATATTTTCAAAGCTATTAGGAAATTTCAAGCATTCTAGTAGCTGAAGCAGTTAATTAAACAATAAAGCGTAACAATGTGAAGTTCTTTACAATTACTATACATGGAATATAAAAGAAAAATATTAACTTCTCTATAATGTTAAAACTGAAAATATGCGAGTATGGCCTGATTGGAGGTGAATTGTGACTGCTGTTTATGAGGTTGATAATAAATTCCAATGCAAATCAGGGTGGAAACAGAGCTAAATCGGATTACTAGAGAAGTGTTGGATGGGTTGAATGTCATGGAAAACAATGTAGAAAGAAATGAAAAGGGAGAACTTTATCATTGAGAACATATATATATATATTTGTAAAGACATTCGGAAGCATTGCTCTTTGTGTAAAAAGTTAATCACCATGTTTACCAACTTCTGAATGGGTCTAGGTGGTGGACAGCACTTTTTTATCTTTGTTCTCATTACTTTTTATTAATAAAATGTGTATTTATGTTAATATTTTTGTAATGTTGAAACAAGGTAAATTTTCGGCACGACCCAGTATGGCCCCCACTTTTGCCACCACTGGAATCTGTTACATTTCTTACATAGGAATCCAGATTCCCTATTGCAGTACTTAACTGGTGAGGAAAATTAATTTGAACTTCCCCTCTCGAATTGCTCTCGACTTACTTTTGCCCTACACTTTTGTAGCTGCTTGCTATACATATTTAGAAAACGATGTAGAGAGCGTTTTTGCTGTCTCGGTACGCAGCTATACGCTGGCTAAAAATTACACACGCAGTAATATTTATTTAGTGCGCGTAAATTTCAAAACCAGCAAACTTGTGCTGTTTATTATTTTTCAAAATATTTTCTTTATTATCATCAAAGTAACCTAACTAAATTCAATTTCAGAAACCTCAAAATGAGTGATGATTATATGGAGGATGATGAGGACTACGGATTTGTAGGTTTTTTCTTTCTTTAATATTCCGATTACCTAGAAATTGTATTGTGCTCTTAGTATTTTACGTATAACATTCTAGGAATATGAGGATGATAGCGGTAGCGAGCCAGACGTTGATTTGGAGAATCAGTATTACAGTGCAAAGGGATTGAAGAGTGACGGGAAATTTTCCGAGGCTATCATCAGCTTTGAAAAGGTTTTCAAGAAGTGGTATTGATATTTTATTTATCTTTAAAGGTGTTGTCGCTGGAAACTGAAATGGGTGAATGGGGATTCAAGGCGCTCAAACAGATGGTGAAGATAACGTTCAATTTGGTGAGTACTCGTGTCAATAAAGCGTTTATGTTATTTTCATTTAGAGTGATTTTGAGGCTATGCTCGAGCATTACCGTCGCTTGCTGAGATATATCAAGAGTGCTGTGACGAAAAATCAATCAGAAAAATCGATCAACTCTATTTTGGACTACATTTCTACGTCAAAACAGAAGGATCTTCTTCAGCAATTTTACACTATAACCTTGGATGCTCTGAAGGTTCTCCTGTTTTGGAATATTTAAGAATAATTTATGTTTAGGATTCTAAAAACGAGAGACTTTGGTTCAAGACGAATATCAAGCTCGGAAAGCTATATCTTGACAATCAGGATTACATCCATTTGGAGAAAATTCTGAAACAGCTAAAGTATTCCTGTAAGGTATGTTAAGTTTAACAATATTCAAAATGAATATTACCCACAGAATGAAGAAGGAGAGGAGGATCAGAAAAAGGGAACCCAACTTTTGGAAATATACGCCCTTGAGATTCAGATGCACACCGAGCAGAAAAACAACAAGGTATGTCCAATACTTTACATTTAACACTTCCCTATCGTGTCAATTAAGGCGTTGAAAACCCTCTATGATCTGGCTCAGCAAGCTATCCAGTCAAAATCTGCCATTCCTCATCCGCTTATCTTGGGAGTAATAAAAGGTACATCTCCTTCATACCATTAATATATGTTTTAATTATTCAGAATGTGGAGGAAAGATGCATTTACGTGACGGTCAATTCGACAAGGCACATACCGACTTCTTCGAATCGTTCAAAAATTATGACGAGAGCGGATCCCCCAGAAGGTTTGATGATTCTATATGTTGGATAATCTATATATTTGTAGACTTACCTGCCTCAAATATCTTGTTCTTGCTAACATGCTCATCAAATCCGATATCAATCCATTTGACAGTCAGGAGGCTAAACCATTTAAGGTATTTTATAATTGCTAAACATAATTACTATTTTGCTTCCCAGAATGAGCCAGAGATTGTTGCAATGACGGAAATGGTTGCTGCATATCAAAACAATGATATCGACACCTTCGAAACTATTTTGAAAAATAACAGGGAATCTGTTATGGACGATCCATTCATTAGGGAGCATATTGAAGAACTTCTAACGAACATCAGGACACAGGTTTGAAAATAATTCATTATTTATTTTAAATATTTCTTAGGTTCTTGTTAATATCTTACGACCATACACGCGAGTTCGACTCGAGTTCTTAGCTAAGCAACTTCGTGTGGACGTGCTTGAAGTGAAGAAGTTACTCATAGAAGCAATTCTAAATGAAGGTATGTTTTATTTTTGAAACGCAAATCAGACGTTGCTTCAGCAATCGATGCCAAAATTGATGATGAAACCTCTATCCTTAATCTCATTCCGAAGAACGACGAAGAGCCAAAGCAACTGAACTTCTGTGTAATGCAAGATTGGGCAAAACAATTAGAGGCATTGAATATGTCTATAGCCCAGACGGCTAGTCGTGTCAAGTAGTAAAGAAGTTATAGTTTATTTGTCAATTTTTTCGCGGCCTAAAGCTGTGTTCTTATACATTTTTACCTGTTGTAAATTATTCCAGTGAACTTTTTGTTACGTGTACTTTTATTTGTCTTCTATGAGTGCTGAAATAAACCATTTTTTAAAATCATGCTTGTCGTACCAAGTGTCGTTCTGGCGACAACAATATTTTCACTGAAAACGGTCGGCACCCTTTAGCTTGAGCTCTAGAATGTCAAAAGAACAGTTAGATTTAAGACGGGAGCTTAATGATCTGATCAAGAAGAGAGCGGAAATTGCTGTAAGCTATTGATTGACCTACTAAAATTATAATGTTTTTTGCTTAGGAAACTCTCGAGGCACTCGAAAATCAGATTTATAATTTCGAAGGTTCATATCTGGAAGACACACAGGACTACGGTAATATTGTAAAAGGTTAGTCATTGCAGTGTATAATTGCCTATTGTCAAAAATTCAGGCTGGGATCGCTATGCACTTGCTGCCCCTCCTTCAAAAGCTGGTACTATTAGATTAGAAAATAAAAAAGGGCCCAGAAAGGTAACCTACATATATATTTATACTATTTTTGTTCTTATCTAGCCTATTCGTGATAGCGACAGATTATTCTCATCGTCATCAGCCACATATTATTCTTCGGTGAAGAATCACAAAAACAAGATGCAAAATATGAACGGTACTGGTACTGGTAACAGTACTGTTGCTTCTACTGAGGCCGGAACTCCTTATAGAGAAGATCAGGATGATGACGAGGTTCGAGTTTTCATAAAATGATTATCTTTATTTTATTGTTTTTTCAGTCGGCTATTAAAAGAAAGAAGAAGTAGGCGTATTTTTAATGATTTGATCTCCGTTATTCTCGTGTGTAATTATTTTCTAACAGTAACTAATTATTTACTGGAGTTTGTACATAATGAATAAATAATACTCACCATGAAATTTGTATTTATTCTTGCTGTTGTCTTGTAAACTCCAACTTATCTTACTGTCAATCCCATAACTGCCCGCTTTCATGAAGTTATTTAGTTTTGTGTAGATGAAACCATCCCAAGGACCTAGCTCATCATTTCTCTATGTGTATAGTTGTGAATTGACTGCAAATGTTCAGGTATTCATAAGCGAATGCAAATATATTCTCGATTGAACAGGTGAAAATATGCGACTTTGAAGGCATTTATCGGGACTCTTGCAATCCTACCAACAAATTGACAGATCTTTTCGTTCAAGCTGCGGTAGGTTTGATCGATTTGTAACAATTTGTTTTGAATTTTGCTAGGTATACTGCAATAAGCGACAGGTTGGGTTTCCTATCTCGACTTCCTATAAGCAACTGCCAAGTCAGTACGAAGCGGTGCATAGAGGACGGAAGACACAAATTCAGCAGTGGAATGAATGGTTAACTCTGCCAATCAGGTAACTTAAATTGTAGTATTGACAAATGGACTTATTGTTGTAGGTTTTGCGACTTGTCTCGGGACGCATCAGTTCATTTCACAATTTGGGAACTGGATGTCAACGATACTTCTGATATTCCTTCTGCTACAGTCACTGCCCAGCATCTGGCAGATGGGAATTCACTCGTTAGTCCAGAAATTGGCACGTTACCTATTACTTATTTTAGATTACTTTTCCTAAGCGATTAGTTGCACAAACAAACATGGCTCTTTTCAGTAAGCGTGGCCTGTTCAAATCTGGAATGCAAGACTTGCAGGTATATAGTTAAACTAAATCCATCACTCACTATCCTGTATGCTTTAGCTAGTGCAGTCCTCCACTCCTGATCCATTTGTCGAGTGTTCTGATAAATGGAGGTATTCTACAAAGGGAGCTTCTGACAATCTGGGTATTTTACTGCGACAATTTGATAGACAGCAAAAGAACTTGATTGATCAAGCTGATTGCCAGTACTGGCTGAATCAGCTTACTTTGCCAAAAGTTGAGAAAATACGAAATCAGGTTCGTTTGTCAGAGTACAATCACCTCGTTTGATCTTTTCAGAGGAAGCATGTTGACCGTAATATATTCTTAGTCGTTGAGATGCCCGCTGTTTCGTACGATCGCGAGAGATATGATATTGTTTATTATGAAGAAGAGTCAGATGTAAGTAATAGTTTACAGTTGTCCTCAGTTAATCAGTTTAGTATCGCCTGTCAACTTCTATTAATGGAAGATTTCTGGGGAACTGGGATCCTGAGCTGGGCATGGAAAGCCTGTCTGAGCAGAAACACTCTGTAATGACCAGAAATGCGCGAGGATTGGACAGCCAGTTGAAGCCAAATAAGCAGGCTAAGGATAAACTGGAAGCAATTTTGAAGGTTGAGGGTTTATTTTTTTTCCTGATATAACTACTTTTTCAGATGCCCTCATCATTACCTTTAAGTAGAGATCAACGGGATTTAGTATGGAAGTTCAGATACTTCTTGCAATCCGACAAAAGAGCTTTAACAAAGTTTCTTCATTCTGTAAACTGGGATCAGGCCTCCGAAGTGGAACACGCACTTTCCCTAATAAGGTTTGTATAATTCTCAACTTGAATGGAATATTCATTTTTTAGCGACTGGGCTCCCATCGAGGCCGAAGATGCCCTCGAGCTACTTTCACCTTCGTTCACCCATCCAGCCGTTAGGTTTGCCCTTGTTATGTGTTGAATTTATTTTCTATACTGCTTTAGAGCACATGCTGTTTCACGCTTGTTTGATGCTGCCTCGTCTGATCAGATGTTACTCTTTCTTCCACAATTGGTTCAGGCGCTCAAATACGAGCCACCGAAAGCACCTGCTGACGAAATAGTTGTTCAGGTATGCTTAGTTTACTTCTCAAATATTATATTTTTTAAGCACGATCCCTCGATTCCCGCCACCGAAACCGCTTTGGAAACTGGAGCAGCCACCGAAAATGTTCACCTGCAGCACAGTAATGATGACCTAGCATCGTTCCTCATAAAGTTAGCTCCCTCTTTTCAACCAGTTTAAATATTGAATTGCAGGTATGCAACGGGATATTTAAAAATGGCCAATTTCTTCTACTGGCATCTAGTTGTAGAAGAACAGGCCACTTTTGAGGCTGAAGATGGAAATTCTGAGGTATATAATTGTAGTTGTATTTTCCCGAGCTATGATATGTTTTAAGATGTATCATCGTCTCTTGGAGCGACTCCAGGACGCTCTTCTCTGTGGATCAAATGATGCCCGAAAGCACGCATTGAGTTTAAAAGCTCAGAAGGTTTGATAACCATTCTCGCTCATGTTGTGTGATATCATTTAGCAATTTGTGGAGGATCTGAAAGTGCTCACTAATGAAGCGAAGACCAAATATACTCGACGGGATCAAAGAGAACTTGCACTGCGTACTTTGTTGTCGAAAGCTGCTCATATGAATGATCTAAATGATCTAGTTCTGCCATTAGATCCTTCCATCAGGTATTTTGTTTGTTATGTGCAGTATATTTGTTAATGTTTGTCAGACTAGCTGGAGTACTTCCCGAAACTGCCTCTATGTTCAACAGTGCCATGCTGCCTGTGAAACTCACATTCAAAACAACAACAAAACCGACTACCGATGGCTTCCCTGAGTACACACTGATATTCAAGCAGGGTGATGATCTCAGACAGGATCAGCTTGTGATTCAGATGATTCGACTAATGGATTTATTATTCAAACAAGATCAATTGGACCTGAGATTAACTCCGTACTCGGTACTTTTTCGTTCCGTGCCATTTTCTATAATTCAATTCACAGGTTCTTGCAACTGGAATCGATGAAGGTTTTGTGCAGTTTATAAAGGCTAAACCTTTACAAGTGTTGAAACAAAGGTTCAGCCAAGATTACGTCAGGGAAGCTATGCGCGAAGTAAGGCCTGCCGCCAATGGCCCATTTGGAATCGAGGCTGACGTAATCGACAATTACGTTCGTTCTTTAGCAGGGTACTAGACTTAAAAGTAAATCTCAACAGAATATCGTTTCAGTTACTCAATTGTTTGTTACGTGTTGGGCGTCGGTGACCGCCATCTGGATAACCTGCTTTTATGCGAGAATGGTAAATTATTCCATGTTGATTTTGGGTTCATTTTGGGTCGTGATCCCAAGCCAATGCCGCCCCCAATGAAGCTGACTCCCGAAATGATTGCTGCCCTAGGAGGAATGGAGAGGTTCGAACCCAGACTTACGTAATATATATTTAATTTTTAGCAAATACTTCAAAGACTTCGTCGTCTACTGCGATACTGCTTTCCGTATTTTGCGTCGCCATGCCAATGTTATCCTAAATCTATTTTCATTGATGTTGAAGGCTGGAATCCCTGATATCGAAATTGAACAAGATAAAGCTGTATCCAAGGTTACACATATTTTCAGTGCTGTATCAAAGTATCATTGTTTCAGATTGAGCAACGTCTGCGCTTGGATATAAGTGATGAGAAGGCGTTTAAATTTATTGTCTCTCTGATTTGCGAGAGCGCCAATGCTAAGATGGGTGCTATTTCTGATCTGCTCCATGAATGGAAACAAAATTTATCATGGTAGCGGATTGTTTCTAGGTATTCGATTTGACTACAGACGTGTAACCACCCATACTAATGACAGTTCGGGTGGTAAGTTTTTCTGGTCATTTTTCTTTCCTTGATTTGTATGTATATACTTTCACTTTTCCTTTTGATTATTGCGGTAATAATTTTTGATTGTACATTTTGTTCGATTTTGTATATATTGCGAGTATTAAATATTTATTGATCTATTCGTTGTCAGAAAACTGATTACTAGTATTGGTTGCTATTTTTTCTTTTTCGTCAAACTGAACATTGATGCAGCGGGATAGTTCTAGTCAACTGTTAAGACAGGGAACTTCCGTCAAATGGCGGTGTCGCTCTTCTCTCTGTATTTTTTCATCTTACAATTTGTAGTTGTTCTTTTTGGATCTTGTTGCGGCAGAAACGTAGTGATGTGGATTCTTGGTGATCAGCCTTATTTTATTAAGCAGTGGTTACCTATGTGGGATATATTTTTGTGACAGCTGTAAGGACCCGTGATCATTTCATTATATTTGGCAGATCATTCTGCTAGTACGTCGCTAGAAAATATTTTGTGAATTTTCAGTTTCTCGGGAAAGTTGTTGGTCTTTGATCAATCAATTATTGGTACATACGAATGTCTTAGACCGAAAAGAAGTGTGAATCGATTATTCATGTCGGCTGTATATTCATCATGGATTGTTCGGTGCGGCACGTGACTTTGATTCAATGCAAGATATCTATCTCACTGTGGTAGTTAATGACATGCCTGGGTGAGAAAACAAAATTGGAAAAAGCATTTATGTGTCACGTAGAGAAGTGTTTCGCGTTGAGTTCGTGATCCCTATTTTGGCCTTGCTTGCATATATTCGTCAAGGAAGTTGTATTATTAAGCTCTAAATTTTCTCAAGTTAAATCATCAATCACTTCTTGATGATATGCTTGCATCTGGTTACTGCTGAACATGTTGGTTTTGCTGTCTGCTCAGCTCTAATAATAGTTGTTTGAAAACCTCTTGAACATTGGGCATCCATTTTTGTTACAAACGTTTTTTAATGTGCTGACCAATCTTAACTTGATATTCTAAGCAATTATGGTAAAACATTAGTTTTGCTAAACGTATCCCAGTATTTTTAACTTGCGTGATAATCGTGTTCTAAACAAATTATATCATTTGCATAAAACTTCCCAACGAACGAAAAGTGACTATGTTTGTTCAGTTTTACTGTAATATATGGCTGATTCATTGTTTTCAGCAAAGTGTCTCTGCTGATGGATTCGATAAAGTCTCTCCATAAACAAAAAACTTGTGATTGAAGAGAAACATAATAAGATGAACGTCAAGTCTGGGTGCAAAATTGATAAAAAGACAACTACATTATGCAGTATTTGGGAGGGAAATACAAGAAGTAAAAATCAACATCTGTTTCGAAGTTTATAAATGTATTGCTCTAAAGGAAAATCGGTTTCCATTTATAAACAAATAAGTTTAGTAGTTTATTAACCGCTGGATTCGGATGAGATTGAATAAAATTATCTCTAGTTGATTCACTGGTAATACAATTGGAGTATTTGGAAAGGTTTATGGCCCTACGGTTATAATGCTTTTATACAAATGCGAGTTCCTGTAATAACAGCTTTAAAGTTCCTTTAGCTACCAGAGTTCGTAGTCGCAGTTGGGTCATCCGACCATATCTGGATACAATCCTTGAACATCCTTCTCCGCGCGAAAAAATGGGCGGAGTCCGGGGCAGTGTGGAATAGATGATCTCAACTAAGAAGGGGTGAGAATAGCGCGGTATGGTTGGAGTCTCAGACAGTCAGGGGACTGGTCACGGCGGGCTGGGAACTCCCCCTTGCAGTCAGAGATACACACACAGTATACAGAGACAGTAATCATGCTACCCACATCCACACAGTTTTCAACCCCAAATCGGCCCATTTCACCAGAAGAACAACAGGCTATCGACGATCTAAGGTAGGGGAACTCTCGAAACGAATGAGCAGGAGTACGGTAGCTCCGAATTTCAGATGTGCTCGTTCAATTCTGTTTTATTTAAACGAAACATTTCTAGCAGTTTGAAAATATTTGTTGGCTACTTGAATATACATTCGAATAGGACTAATTTGTTGCAAGTTGTACTTACAAGCTACTTGTAGCAATTAGGCCGTTCATAAGCTTGACCAATTGTATCATAATGGTAACTGTTCTTGAAAACCTCTATTAAGAGACTACTTAATTTGAAGTATAGAAGTGTATTTCGATTATAAACGGCTCGCCAAAGCGGGCAAAGGAAATAAAGGACTGCTTGTTTAGTACAGCTCATCCGACTGTGCTCTTTCTATTGAAATAAAAAGACTGAAAATCTGATAAAAAAGTAATTCAGGAATCGTGCAACAGAGAGCGGACATTTCCAATTTCGTTGCGGGACCTGTTAGTATTTTGAACTTCGGCGAGTCGTGTATATAAACCACCACGGCTATTATCATACCATCATGCAACTTGTCTAGGTTTTGAAACCGATTCTAGAGACTGTAACATACTTTCAGCACCTGAACTTCTTTCAGCTTAAGTTTCCTTACTTCTGTGCCGTATATTTGTCACCGACCAGTTATATTCAATATTTGTCAAACTTCAATTTTTGAAAATCGATATTTTTGCCAGAGAAATTTGTCAGTAAACTTCCAAATGTTTACTTGTGTTCGGAAGTCAATTTAAGTTTCTATTATTAGCTTCCATTTGCTCGCATTTTCGTTCAATTTTCCGTTTTTGCTAATCGAATTGTGTAAGATTTCGTCCTCTCTAGGGCGACCTTGAATTTCAATCATAGTCACGTATAGACCGCCGCTAAACATGCATCACACCTTGTCCCCAAAACCTTCAAAAATGAAAGGGACAACGGGATTTTGTGCAACTGCGAGGGGGATTTTGAAACCGCGAACAGTGCAGAGCTTGGATCTGGTGCTTCTAGCGAGTTCCAGTCGCTGAAGTTGTCTGTGTACGGAATTACGTTTCAAGAAAGTTACTTGATATATAAGATCAAGCCAAGTTTATCTCCAAATTATATTAAAGCACATCAATGAATCTGCAACAATCTTCCAGTGCTCTGTAGTCGATTCGAACTATATGTTTAGAATAATAGAAGTATAGTCAACGCCGAAAATAATAATGGGGTGTCAGATGCGTATTTTTTGGATTTATAACACCGCACGTGCCGGCAAATTACACGCGCATACTTGCAAAGTACAATATTCAATGGAGAGTATCCGCCAGATGCTGGCGCGGTTCTTGCAAAGGGGGCTCAGACGAGCGTTGAATTATTTACACTCCATTATTACTTTCGGCGCTTACTATACAAACTGTAATTCTACTATCAGCAAGTAGCCTTAGCTAACTGAACGTACCGATAACTACAAAACTATGTAATATACTTCCGGCACAACAAACACGCTCCATTTTTTCCCACAACAATTAATTTTTTGCTTTTTCCTGACTTTTTTCGTTGCCCAGTTCTTCAAATCCTTATTACCAACCGCCTATCATACTTTCTTTAAATGTTTTTCTACCATCACGTGTCTTCTTCACCCCGTCCTATCTAAATGTTCAATCTATGTTGGCAAATCGACCGCCGCTCAAACACGGAAGCGCGGATAGACCGCCAATACAGGGCGACTTGTCCGCAAGCAGCACGCGAGTAGCAAGCGAGTAACCAGCAGTAGCAAGCTGACCAGTGGAGGCTAGATAAATAACCCTACTGGGGTGGCGGATTTATGCAAGTCTGGTTCTTATTCTGGCCAGCTTAAGATTAGCAAACTGTTTTTGCAACCTTCGCGTCCTTAAGAAGTCTGCTTGTAAAACTAGAATGGTTTGTGTTGAAGATAACGTTTTAGGGGTTTGAATGTCCGTATAATAAGTAACTTTTATTTTTCCATTGTCATATAGTCGCTTGCGACTACGTATGGGAAAAAGCTGGGGCCCGTAGGGAAAAATTTTTACATTCCATTATTGACTAGTCCGCTTTTTGGGCGCTATAGCTCAGCGGCGCTTAACTAAAATTTGCAGCTCGTACCGTATACCTTTCAATAATACTAGGCCGCCGACTTAACAATATGCCTATATAATTTTGGCAACCCAAAGTCTTCGGCTACATTTACTGTGAGTTGGAAGGCTAGATCTCCAATGAGTTTGACCGTGGACTCCTTTTTTCGAGCCGAGATACTACAATGTAACAAAATTTGTATTTGCGATTAGAGAAGCTTCCAAAGAGTTGAACACTACACACTTATTCTGAAACTGGATTATACTTCCATCATCCTAGATATATATGATGTTTCGAATGTTTTTGCTATGCAGTCTAAAAATGACATCATATTCTTTATCTCGGGTTCGGATCGCTTCTTATCGAGCATGTAAGCCACATATATCTCGCCATATCACCAACAACATTTGCTATTTCGAAATATTTCGCAACATGGGCCCCCCATTAGGCCTTCAAAATGTGAGAAATCAATATTAATGATTCACTTCTTGGATGTTAATGTTCTTCACAAAATGTGGGGATACCCGGTAACTTCAAATTCAGTCATAGAGCTGGGAAGCTGCGCTAACCGGAAAAAAAGAACCGTTTCGTATTCAATACCAAGTTGTGTCCATAACATCAGCTCCTGATTCAAAGACATGAATCATATTCCGAATCCCCAGAATAGCTCGAAAGCCTCTCCACTTTGAAATTGCAATTGAACCATCGAGAAATGTTCCTCATCTGTTCATCAAAAAATATGATAAGCTTGACCAGCGGACTGGCCCTTTTAGACTATAAGTCACTACTACTTTCTACCTATCCTCAACAGGACAAAGTTCATTTTGATGCCTAAATGGGTCACAGGCTTGTTTTGCGGGATTAATGACTGCGGCGAGTTGATATCATTGCATTTGCAGGGAAAGACAGTAAACAAATGTATGGACGCATTGATTGTTAGAGAAGAATTTAGCAAATAGAATATGTTAGTGGGATTTTAAGCAAAAAAATAAGGTTGTATAGGCTGTTGCAGACAAATAAGCGGGCCGGGCCGGGACAAAATTTGTAGTCTGGGGTTTTACATCCATTTAAACACGACGCTTTCGGAAGTTTCAGATCATCATATGACCGATACTTGGAGTTGAATCCGGAGTAACATCCTTATGGAGACGCATAAGATTATTTTGATGACCAGTTTGATGTTTCGGGTTTTCCAACACCGCTGCCAATTTCAGTTTCAAAAATATTACTCATCTTTTTCTTCTTCCTATCCATTTTGGCGCTCTATCGCCACTCGTTCCGGTTACTGGTAGAAGACTTTGTCCGGCGTTCAGTTCCAATTTATAAATTCGATCACAACTGATTGATATTATTGTGACAGAAAAGAAACCAACACAACCGTCCCAACATTTTACGATAACCTTAAAGGAGAAAACATTGATTAACTCTGCAAAATTCAGATATACGTGATTAAAGCTAGGGTGGAGGCGGTATTGCATAAATAATCTTTATTGTTAAAGTCCCATTGAAGCGTTTTGTAGATTTTTAGCTACTTCCATTTCACAGCCGAGGTCAAGGATTTGGAAAACTATAGTATAGTCGGATTCAAAAGTAACACGGCTGTGTTAATAAAATTGCGGTGCAACAATGTTGCAATATTTTGTCTGAGTAAGGCAGTGCGAAAGCAAGTTTGCAATCTGCTGATATCGCGCGCGTAGAATGCAAGTAGGCGAAGTGTTAAAAATGACTATATACGCAGCATACACGGCGGTATTACTTTGGAATCCGACTACAAAAGCGGTTGTATAATTTTGATGGGCATATTCTGAAATATAACTCAAAATGTAGTATCTGAACTATATATAAACTATGTACCACAAAATATACCGTGGAAAATGTGAAATGAATTTAAGTCAGTGTTAATAATAACTACAGTAATTCTCGCGCTTTAGGACCATCCTTCCTTCGA
Source organism: Phasmarhabditis papillosa (assembly GCA_034691345.1). NCBI lineage: Eukaryota > Metazoa > Nematoda > Chromadorea > Rhabditida > Rhabditidae > Pellioditis > Pellioditis papillosa. The sequence goes on along the minus strand of JAQGAV010000065.1, from coordinate 29,834 downwards.
TAGAATGCCTCTCAGACAACTACATAATCAGATGGCTCCGTGCCAAAGACCTAAGATTCGACGAGACTGCTGAAGCACTAAAGAAACATGTTATATTCAGAAAAGCGTGGCAGCTGGACAAGATTGCCAAATGGCAGGCACCGGAGGTTAGTTGGGGCCGGTAGAAGGCTAGTCCGCACTTTTGAGCTGCCTAAAAATTTTAAGATGCAAGTTTCGGGGCCGGCCTTGCAGGATACTGTGTGTTGGGTACAACGCACGAAATGTCACTCCAAAACGGAGTTTGAACTAAATGAAACAATTCTTTAGCTTTTTAAAGTGTGTTCTAAAACTTACAAGCTTTATTAAATGAACTCCTTAATACTTATTCACCAGTGGTTTAAGTTGGTATCTGAACCTTTTTTAATGAATATGACTTTGTTCAGTTGTAATGATATTCTACATTGTTATTCCAGTGTCTCGAGAAGTATTGCGGATATGGATTCCTGTCAGCTAACGATGGTTGCCCAATCTTGATGTCACTTCTTGGAAATATGGACGTTGATGGTAGGTCTTACAGGATAAGACTCTCAGTCCTTCAAATTCAGTTACTAACAATGTCGGCACAACATTTCATTTACACAGTTTAACTTTTCTATCATCAACAACATTGAAACCATAAAATTGTTGACTCCTCGGGTATCTTGTAAGAATTTATACATACTCCCTAGCTGCGTACGTAGTCACGTATTCCCGGTGCAGACGTACTTTTCGACCCCGCTAAATTTTACAATAAATGTTTTTGAAAGTCTTCCAAACAGGCTGATCATTATTTCAATAACCTTGAAATCTAAAAGTCTTTACATCTTTTACAAAAGCACATGTTTGCCCACGGGGTCATGCCTAGTCGACCTTCACCCAACATAGCAGCCTGGAAAGGCCGAATTATTTTTAAACTAGGAGGTTGGGGGTAATCAAGTTTTGTTTTTGCAAAAAAACATAAGTCAGGAGAGTCCAGTATCGAACCAGAAAAGCCTAAAGCTATAGGAATCACATTTTAAACTATCTGGAAAAGTTTTTCATTCCGGAATCTTCTGAGCAGAGACGGCTCCTTTCTAACAATAAATCTTCGGGGGCACGAAACATGGGATAAATAAGCTGCTGGTTTCCCAAACCTTCTACAGCTATGGGAAATCGAACCCACAGCCTCAAATACTCATGGATTCAGAGATCGCTGATTCTAGACACAAATTAACCTCTAAAGGCGTTCTCTGAGTTTGAAAGAAGCATCCGTCTAATACTTCCACATAAACGTGCTTCTCACACATGGTTGCTTGCAGAAACCTGCTTCTGCAGCGCATTGTTTAGACTTATTTATGAAAATAGAAATAGGTTCAAAGAAGATTCAATTTTATAATCAATATATAGATAGAAAGATGAACTTGTATGAGCCTAAGTTCACGTATGAGCTTGATGGATATAATGTAGGTCTAAACACAGTACTGCTATGGATAACTATTATCCTAATAGGACCGGGGGTTAGCATAAGCTTAGGAGTGCAGTTTATATAGCTTGCTAAATCCTTGGATAACGGTGCGCATGAAGTTAACAAGTATTCCAGGCATCCCATTTAGCTCCCCTTAACGAAGTACAGAAGATCAAAAACTACTTCTTCCCAATTATATTTTTTAACTGTGTCTAGGAATGCTTCCTAGTTTCTTTTTTAAACTAACAGTTTTAATTTAATAAGTTAATCACTGGTCTTTTCTCCAACAGGGATATTCTTGGCTTCCTTCTTTCATACGGTGTTTGATGTCTCTGCACAAGACAAGCCCATTTCTCAATTTTTTGATCTTTCTGCGGTTTCTACTTTTACACTGCAATCTCTAATATATTTAGAAAAGAAAAACTTAGACCGGTTCCGAGAGAGCGGTACATAAGTATCTGGGGAGTTATAACTTATAATTATTGAAAGCTTCCATCATACCGGACAATCACTGGTATGATGCCAATGAATTGCCGATTCCGCCATAGTCCCATAAATTGCCCAAGCCCACTCCGGCTCCTAGAAAGCTTAGGAATTAGGAACGTAAATATAATTAATAATGGAATGTGGAAAAAGAATCTCGTTAAAAATACCTCAGAAAATCTTTAAAAAACGAAAAATTACGCAAAGTTCTACAAAAATTCGCTGGCAACTCTCCATTATTATTCATGCCGCAGACTATAAGGTTGTTTGAAGTTATAGTAGTTAATATGATGTCGTTCTCTCACTTTCCAAGTTCAAAAGATAGCTTCCTGCTTTCTGGGAGCCAGAGTGGGCTTGAGCAATTTATGGGCCTGGCGCGGAATCGGCAATTCATTGGCAGGTTGGCAACCGCCGCGCGGCATTGCTAAACAGCAAAGTCAGAACCGGCTTAGGCTTTGATAAAAGGACACGTAAACTAATGCAGAAAACAGACGCAGGGGAACTAAAATAATGTTTTCGAAAGAAAGTTTTAATTCACAGGGGTCATAACATTTAACTACTTTGAATATTAACAATATTAAAACTTGGAGAGTTTTTTGGTCGTCTGAAGGTAGAATTGATCAAATGGTCTCAGAAGGAGCAGAATCCGACTCTATAGGAATACAGTCTGATTCGAGAGTAATAATGGAGTGTTAAAAAATAGTCTCATTGAAAATGGCTCTGAAAGTATTCTAAAACCGAAAATATACGCAAAATTACCTTAAAATACGCTATTATTCATTATTCCATTATTCATCTTGAATCACACTATAACAATGTTTTCAAATATGCCAGTCGGCTGTAAAATACCGTATCCTGCGAAAAAAGTTTGCTAACCTATAATTATGAAATGTATCATTAAAGCCTTATGGAACCTATTTATATCTGCCAATTGCTATGGTTTATTATATTTTATTAATTATTGTTATTTAGGACTTCTAAAATCTGTCGCTTCACTTGACTACATCAAATTTTCTCTATCTGCAATTGAGAAAGGAATCCAACTCTGTGAAATGCGAGCAAAACAAGTGAGTAGAACTACCAAGACATGGCCTCAATAGCTCAGTTGGGAGAGCGTTAGACTGAAGATCTAAAGGTCACCAGTTCGATCCTGGTTTGGGGCAATTGTTTTGCAAATATTTGTTTATATTCTCTGAATTTATAGAAACTTACTGGAATTTTCTATATCTTCGGTTGGTTTTCTTGTGACTGAATTTAACGACTTTTCTTCCCATTTGGCTTGAAGTGACAGAAATGCTGTGAAAATACTCAGGCAATAGAGGAATATAAATAATATTGCTGCAGAAGAATAGTAGCAGAAGTACATTACCTAAAGTAATGCAGTTAAAAACAATCTAGGATGTTTGATAAGGTCAGTGAGCCGTTTTTCTAGTCCTAAGTTGTCCGAAAGACTGACAATGAAATCCAAAATCCGGAAAACGGAGTGAATCCCCAGATCCTTGAATACTTGAGACTCCCATAAAACGAAGTTGGTCAAAACGGAACTTGAAGGTCATTTCAAAATTTCTCAGTTCAAAAGAGTACTGTTTAGTTGTGACGGTCTATGTTCTGGTAGTTTCTGAGACTAACCGAAGGCAGCGGAGCAATTGATCCAATCAGAAAAGCCATAGTATCAGTTAGCGAAGTTATAGAGATTGAAACCGCAGCATGTTTGACAGCTCTGAAACCATTAAATAGAATAAACTTGTTTTCATAGTTGAAAAAAAAGTTTGTTTATTCATTTTACGAAACACGAGATGACAGATGTTTGTAGCGAAGAAGTTAGCAGGTCACATTTTGCTACAAAATCAACTTTTCCAATTGAACAATGAGCCATTTAATAGCTCCATAGGAATACTACACTTTCGTCATAACCTCTCTTGATTTTATACCTAATCCAACTAGATATACATTTACAAATTGCTCGGGCCCGGCCCGCAGGATGGTCTGGTGAAAACAGATGAGTGCAACCCATTGCTGTATTTCTTACTTTTGTATTCTTTTTTCCGCTGGTAGTCTTCTATCTGTTTCATGCCAAGCAGCTAACATCAAGAAAGTATCATCTATTCCGATAGCTAAATTTAAATAGTTCTTATTATGCGTTACTTTGATTAGTATAGTCTATAACCAACAAAAGACCGCAGAGCGCGGTGGTATACATATTATGTATTACATAAGCTTCCGCAATTGCGTATTTGTCTTCTTGGGAACATGATACAAAATAAAACTAGTGCAACAATACCCCTGCTGCAGAAGGCTCGGGAAACCAACAGCTTATTTATCCCAGATTTTTCCGCACGAAGACTGAATGTTAGAAAGGTAGTCGTCTTTGCTAAGAAGATTCCGGAATGAATGGCCGAAGCCCTGCCTCGAAGAAATCTACTATTATTGTGATACGAGTGATTCAGGAAATAAAATACTTTAAAACATAGATTGCTAACGGTGCACACTGCTGTGCTCGGCACCGGCTCATCCGAGCCGCCCATCATTACTTACTTAAGCTCAGAAACGGCATAACTGTGCACATATCAACAAACTCCACATCTAGCAGGAGTAATAAACCCGTGGAAGAAATTATGGCCATTAGAGTAGATACAACGCCGATTAAACCCATCCAAGGCTTCGAAATCACCTGGAAACAGAAATTTCAGCCTTAAATAAATATTGTTTTGGGAAGGGTTGGCAGAATACCACTTGATAATTAAGGTTCGCGCAGAGGATTTATTTTCTGAAATGGTAGAATTATAATGTTGTAGAGAATCAGTTCTAAAAAGTTAAACTCAGTCTAAACTGAGATTACGGACGACAACTCAAGTAAGACCCAGTTATCAAACATGCGGTTTTATTGGTTACTTTCTTCAAGGGGATTCGAACTAACGACTTATGAGGCGAACCTTCTAACTACTGAACCACTTACCCAATCAATAACTGGAAAAGTTGGAAAGATTCCTGCAAGTATTGGTATTTCTTTAGGTGTCTGAATCCAGCGAATCGTAAATGTACACATTATTGAGAAGATGATGAGAACGCAGAACGTGATTGAGAATCTAAGAATATTATATAAGGATATGATTATGGTATATGCTATAGTCTTCTCCAAGAGTAAAGGGTAGTGTTCCCTGCGTATATTTTAGATTTTCTACACCGCATCTGCCGGCAAAGATCGCGCGCGGTCCTGGCAACTGCAATGTTGGCTGTGAAGCATTCGCAGATTGCTAGCATTCTGCTATCAAACAGGCCCATATAAAAATAGATTTCTTAACACGGCCTCTCTACAAAACTTTTCTTTTAAAGTTTGTTAAATACGCCTCTTTCTAATAAAAATGCGCGGCCTCTTTACTTTTGGAAAACACTATACCTCTCAATATAAAAGTTCTGTAGAGGTCAAATTGTTAAACAGTTTGTCTTTCAACATAAATAATCTTGTGGATAATGTATATAGTCAGCGCCGAGAGTAATAATGGAGTGTCACTTGCGTATTAGAGGATTTTAACACCGCAGCTGCAGGCAAATTGAACGGGCCAGATTCTGGCGCGGTGCTTCCAAAAGAGACTCAGACGAGCGTTGCATTCTTTATACTCCATCATTCCTCTTGGCGCAGACTATACATCTGGTTTCCTTACTTCGGAGTAATTCTCTTATTTTCTTTTTCCAAATGTTCATCAAAAGAATCTGAATGGAAGTAGTAGATATCGATTAGTTTAGAGGGGAATGCCCGCTGCTCAATCAGATCCGCCATTGACTTCTCGAATTGGCTGAAAAAATAATTTTAGTATGTTTTAAACTTCCATTTTGATGGCTGATAGATTTTGGATTCACAGAACTGTCTTGAATCTTTTGAATGAACTGGAAATATATATTTTAGTAGTATATTTAATAGTTGTTTGATGTTATAGTCGACAACCGGTCTTTTGTAGTACTTTTTATAGTCTATCTCAAGACCTAGGTTTCCAGCGGGGTATAACGAGCGGGATGCTGTGTTATAAAAAATGAATGTAAGATCGGTCGACGTGGTGAGTTTTCTCAAGGAGTTCAGTTTTTATAACACCGCGCCCCGCTAGTGATACCGCGCTAGAAACCTCCGTCTTCAGGTAGACTATACTTTCCTGAACTGCATCCAACACCGCCGACGTTAATTTCATTCTTAAATTTCATTCTTTTTTATTATTTCAATTTGTTCTGCACCTCATTCTTGAGGTAAGATTGCAATCACGCTAAATAAAACCTACTTTGACAAATAATTTACAGATGTTTGGTTCTTCTTCAGCTGATAGAGTAAACTCCATGCTTTAGCTTCTTGTAGCAGGCCTTCCTTATTAACAATTGCGTCTCCGAGTGACTTTGTAAGATCTATGGGTTCCGTAGCGAATTGAGTACGGTAGATAGGATAACTGATGTTCATTTGCGCCTGAAGACTTAAACATCATTTTGAAAGGATTTAGCAAAGCATTGTATGTATAATATTTTCCCTCTTCAAGCCTACTGCGCAACTCCATCTTGACAGAGGGCCAAAGAAAAATTGTGTTTATTTTATTTAGTCAATCCTTTAATTTGTAATGCATTTTCTTAGAATTTGTGCATGGTTAATGTATTTTATGGCACAGTTTTGGCATAATAGAGCACACTCGCAAGTTTTCGCTTAACCGATGAGTTCAACATGTTGTGAGTAAGTCATTTACTGTCCTTGGAGAGTAACATTTTGTAAACTGTAATTAGTTAGATACTTTGGAAAATATTCATACAGTCACAATTAGTCATATTATCTCCAGCAACGATAAGACTGATATTCTTCCTCACCTGATGCTGGTTGGCGAATATATCCGATACCAAACGAGCATGTGGATTGTTAAAACACTCGTTCTACAAAGAAACAAATTAAACTATATCGTTTTTTGTTGAGGTTCTACTCGAAGTGTACAAAAGTTAGTAGGCGCTTAAGGTTCGGATTAAGACAGGGGGTTTCCGGCTCGCGTTTTTGCCACCCCTCGAGAAAACAATTTTAAAATGCTCGGACTGTTTGGAAGAAAAACTATTTGTTAACCAATTTTTTCTAAAATACCCAAACATGCAACCAACCTGAAATCTGAGGCATACATCGGAATAAGAAAATCCGAGTCCAGAGGGAGTTGTCAGGTTTACGGTTGTGACCCAATTCAATATCTGAAACATTCCATTTTAATAAATTTAATAGGGACCAAAAAGAGACCTGTAAAACTTCTCTAGACTCGTTTCTTCTAAGAATATTCCCGCCATCACGGCATTTAAGAATTAGGAACAGCCCGCGTCTACGGGTTACATCCTTGCCTGAAACACACGTTTTTTTAAAGCTTATACAAGTTATCGATTAACGAGTCAGGTCGTTTACATCAGACCTTTCAACGGGCCGGGTCCAAAGTATTCTCCAAAATTGATCTCCGGCCCGGACCGGCCCGTACACACCATTGACTCAAAACCCAACATAAGGGTCCCGCCGCGGATTTTTTTCGAAATAACAAATTTATGGTAGTAAAATTTCATATAGTAAGGGACCCTTACTAATTGTTGATAGGAAATGAAAAAAATTGAGAAAAATAGTAAGGGGGGACCCTTAGGTGCTTTTCTCAAATTTCATTTTCAAACCTCGCCCGGTCCGTACCGAAAATTGAGAGGTATGGTTTCCACAGTTCCGTTGGACAGAGTGCCAAATTTCGTTTTGCACACTGCCCAAAGATTAAAAATGCCCTGTCTGGAAACGCCGTGAAGTGAGAATTTCACACACTGGTGTTTTTTAAAGCGTAGATATGATTCTAGAATAACATATCATAGTGTACATACCGGGATAAAAATGCTGATCATCCGACGCCCAATTATCGCTAAGAACTGCTTCTTCATGCTTCCATTGAGCGTTCAAAGGAGAGTAGAGGTATCTACAATTACTGAAGTTAAATATCGACGAAAGAGGGAGTGGGAACGGGTCGGCCCCTACCGGTCCGATTCAAAAAATTGAGCCCTTTTGCGGCACGAAAAATGTAAACTCCCCTGAATGTGATTATATGTAGCAAGTCAACGTAGGTTGTCCGAATGATATTATTGAAGTTTTGATAAGGCAAAACTGTTCAAATAATTGGAGAGTAACACCACCTAACACTAGTTATAGCCTTCGTCAAGTGTAACAATGGAGAGTAAAGAATTCAAAGCTCGTCTGAGCCACTTTTGCGAGTACCGCGCCAGCATTTGGCGGCTACTCTCCGTACGATATTGTACTTTGCAAGTATGCGCGTGCGATTTGCCCGCAGGTGCGGTGTTAAAAATCCAAAAAATACAGTTTCCCGAAGAACGACGATGTTACATTGAAATGAATGTACGTTTACCGAAAGGGCTTCCAAGTCACCAATGTTGCAAATAAATTCATAAACTAATCAATAAAGCTTGGCCCGTTGAGAAGACTCGTTTGACCAACCTAACTCCACGGACTATCCTGAACTCCAACAAACCCAGCGATAAAATGCATGTAAGTACAATTGGAATAATAATAAATGGGAGCGGGTGCCTAAAATAGAGAAACAATAAAAATATGCAACGCTTATGCTTGAAAGACGTTTAACTATTTGAGTATACTACTGTTCATGCACGGAATTCAGTGAAGATTGAATATTAGAAAGGAGCCGTCTGCGCTCAGAAGATTCCGGAATTCATGGCCGAAAGCATGCGCTGGAGAAATCCCGTGTGATATGTGCGATTACAGGAAATAAAATACTTTTTAAAAACTTTTTTTTTTAGTAACTATGGTCCGATTCAAAAGTAATCATGCCGTATGCTGCGTATTTAGTCATTGTTAACACTGCGCTTGTTGGCATTCTACGCGCGCGGTATCAACAGATTGCGAACTTGCTTTCGCTCTGTGTTACTCAGATAAAATATTGCAACACTCCTACTTATTAACACGGCCTTATTACTTTTCAATCCGACTATATCATTCTTTACAATTAAACTATACCTTACCTAACAACAATATCTGTATATTTCCCTACTAAATTTGTCCATGGTTTCTCTAGAGGAGCACTCCAAGTGCAGTTGAAGGATGTTGATTTCTTCATAGAAGGAAACTGAAAGCATTTGAAATTCACAGATTCCCAAAAAGGAATAATCAAAAACAAAGACAACTAAGATAAAGTTATTTAATATCTGAAAAATCCTATTTTGATATCCATCGTACAGGGAAAAGGGCATTCCAATGAATCCCTGGCACATGCAAGGTACTCGTGAAACTGGAACCCCCAAAACTAGAACGATCAAAAAATAACTATTTTAAACTGAATTGTTGCAATCGGTTCTGTTTTTTGGGAGCCGTGAAACTTATATATTCCGAATAATAGGAAAATTAATTCTAACAGCGGTGTTGTAAAGTAAATGGGCAAATTTGAAACAATAGACCAGTCAGTACCTTCAGTGGCCGTAGTATAGAAACGCCCGGGTGGATACCCGGGCAGTTTTTAGCCTGCCCGGGCAACAATTCTCTGCTGCACGGGCAGCTAATAACCGACCGGGTACCCACCCACCCGGGCGTTTCGATGCTACGGCCACATGATAGAAAACTGTATAGTCTATAAGTTCACAAGAATATAGTCTGCCTCAAGAGCTAGGCTTTCAGTGCTGTAAAAATATATCACAAAACCCTGTTGCTGGTAAACTTTTCAAGTGAAAATGATGTTATTGAAAAGATTTGTAAGTTTTCGACGTACTGATACTTCTTACGAAAACCTGATTTGAGGAAAACAAGGATTAAAATACGAATAGTAAATGGTAATTATCGTTTTTGTATACTAAGAATTGAGCGAACCCGGCGTTTGGGTTTATTTTAGTAGGCTTTAGTTGAGGAGTTGGCTAAAGTATTTCAAAATGTTCCTCACATATAGTCAGCGCCAAGAGCAATGATGGAGTTAAAGAATCAATTCTCGTCTGATTCCCTTTTGACAGAACTACGCCAGCATCTGGCGGCTATTCTCCGTTTAGTATTGTACTTTGCAAGAACGCGCATGCAATTTGCCTGCAGGTGCGGTGTTAAAAATCCTACAAATAGCCAAGTCACACTCCATTATTACTTTCGGCGTTGACTATAGTAAACTATTGTCTGTATCAACGACTACGTATCCAGCGCAGTATACTCTACAGAAGCGGTGTTAGAATAAAACTAATGTACTTTGAAATAAAAGCTCCCCAATCCACCTATTTTTCGTTAATTTTTATATATAGTCCTGTCAAGACCTAGGTTTCCAGCGCGGTATCGCGAGCGGCCGCCGTGTTATAAACAATGAATGTAAAATCGGTCGACGTGGTGCGTTTTCTTCAAAAGTACATTCATTTTTATAACACAGCACCCCGCTCGCAATACCGCGCTACAGATCCAACTCTTAATACACACAATATATAAAACTGTGAAATATATCGCAAAAGCGAATCGTGTAGATCCAGTGTTTAAATTGTGGGATATTATGTGAAAGTAATAGTAAAGGTTTAGAAAACGGATAAAGATATTATCGTTACAAATGGCCGATCATATACCTTGACAATAATTTAGCTCCAAAGATAGTTGATGCCAGTAGACTACAAGTAGCAACTGACCAGCACTAGTTCGACTCTAAGATTACGCGGTGTCGAAATTGGCATCCGCCGTCTTCTTTATTCTATTCTTCTAAATCCGACCAGTTCCGCCGTAAATTGCAATTATTTCGATGATGCAACCTTTTCCAAGAACGCACCGCAATAATGGAACAAAATGGAACAATTGTCCGAATTTCAAGTTTTGTCTAGTTTTTTTATGTTCTCTTGATTTTCAAAGGTTTCCTATAGTCGGATTCAAAACGAATAATGGAGTGTATAAAAGTATTTACAAGCAGTTTTGGCTTGAAAATTATTTTCTACACCCCATTATTCGTTTTGGATCCGACTCGAAGCAAAGTGAACGTGTTATAAAGTTGAAGGCCCATTTCACAACCGCTATCACTAGAAAGTTTTCAAAATGAGCAAGTTCCTTATAAAAATACGCAGAAGACACGGCGTCTCTACTCTAAAATAACACTATACTTGGGTAGCCTCCTTCCTCCAAGCCCCAGACACCAGATCTGGTTACCCGGAGCCGGGCCGGGCCGGACCGGCTCAGACCCGTCACCAAATGGGATATTCACAGTATTTTGCACATCAGACGACGTGATATGTTAGCTAAACTTGTGCTTTGGTCAAAAAAAATGAGGTCGTTCCCCTCAGAAGGTTCCACTAACTAGGAAAATTGTAGACTTTAAGCTCCTAACCTAGAAAAACGCAATCTAATATGTATCAAGAGCTAGACTTCCAGCGCGGTATCACGAACGGCGGGGGGATATAAAAAATGAATGTAAAATCCGTTCACTTGGTGCGTTTCTTCAAAAGTACATTCATTTTTATAACACTGCGCTCTGCTCGTGATACCGCGCTGGAAACCTAGGTCTTGAGATAAACTATACCCGTCGTGCACACTTTCTGGTCATATGCTGTTTTGAAACAAACAATTTGCAGTTCGGAAAACATAGTCATAAAAGTTTGTCCAAAATAAATACAATACCAAAATAAATGCAAAACCGTTAACGAATCTTCCTTAAACCGCCTGGATACTTGATTTGAAGCCCCTTGGTCCACCTTTTGCGTTCGTTCTTTCCTAATTGGCTGAGATTCGTTGAATCTGGTTCAAAACACCTCAAAATGGGGTTGAGAGTGACGAATTTAGGATGAATCATAGGTATTATTCAATAAGAACAATTATTATTATTGTATTATTATAAAGTTTAGCGAATAATGTAGTTTGCAAGCGGGACGGACTATTCAGTTAATTGTTTTCGGAAACCAAACTGGTACTGCTGCCTAAGCGTGAGAATTTCCGGGGGGAGCGAAGACGGATCCAGTGGCCGTAGTATAGAACTACCCGGGTGGCTGCCCGTGCGGCTAAAAACAGTTCAGAATTGTTGCCCGGGCACCCACCCGGGCAGTTCTATACTACGGCCACTGGGAATACGACTCCGGGCTGGCCCCGAATCTCCGCCGGTTCCCCAGAGGGACCGGGAGTATTTTCTTCGGAAACACGATTACCGGGAAATTTGGATAACTAACTGTTTTTTAGTTCGCATTTTTGAAAATGGATTTCCGGAAATCCCAGTTAGTATAAGTCATATTACTGTTCAAGTTTTCTGGTTAAAAAAGACCTGTCCAGCAATTATTGATATCTAATATTATAAAAGAAAGTTTTTAAATCCTGAACTCATGAATTCACTAACAAAATCCAACCATGAATAGCTCCAACACATCTTGTCAAAGTTTTGTCGAATCAAATCCTGCAAAATCTGTTTTTATTCACTTTTCTTCTTCTTAAAATCTAAAACTTTTATAGTCGGCGGCCAAGGCCTATGCAAGGGTATACGGTACGAACTGCAAATTGTATTGGAGCGCGGCCGAGCAATAGCGCAAGGAAATGCGGACTTGTCAATGATTCAATATAGAACACCAAATCTCACTTATTATTCTGAAATAATTCAGTTATATTAGTAAATATAGCTATTTTGCGAGTTTTAAATGAAGCACTCCTCAGACCTTTAACTTGCATATCGTTTATTCGCCGACTATACATCTATAGTCTAGTTTGATACTATTTTATATTACTTGTCATACATATCTGTATAAAAAGCTGTTTTTTGATTGGTTTCGTTTTGAACAAGGTTATTTGCATTCAAAAGCAGCGACATCTGCCTGAGGCGCATAAATCCTAAAATCCGCCAGATCTAATTCATCTGTGAGGGATTACTGTAACTAATCGTATTGTCACATTCAGGGCCGACAAAATCGCGCCAAGACCTGTTCCGACAAGTATATGGTATATAAGGTTGTGTGTGGTATAGGTTTACATCAGTCGTTTAACATTTCAGTTTTTGTATACAAACTTTGATATAGTCTGCGGACTATTCGCTTGTAGCTAAAGGTCTAAAAAATTTGAATTAGGGCACATATTTGTTCTATTTGCTCTAATAAGAACTAATACATTTGCCGTTCGTACCATAACCCCTTGTAAGCGATTAGTCCACCGACTATAGCATGTTCTTTTACACCGTGAAAAGTGTTTCTCTACCTATTTATTAAGTTAGAAAAGAATTCTTTCCACTATAGAACCACAGTTTTATTTTTTATAGCTATCATTAGGTGTTTTAGGATGAGACTAATTGTAAGTGTTCTGGGTCTCGTAGCGACAGTTGCTGCACAGGGTTACGGTATCCCTGCATCGATCAATACCGGACCAGCTCAGGTCCCCTCACCTCTTATATCTTACGGATCTTATGGCTCACCGTATGGTTAGTTTACCTATATAGGATGTCAGCAAATTTTTATCCCGAGTTAGGCATACAAATATAGTCTATAACAAACAAAAGACCTCGGAGCGCGGTGGTATACATAGGCTTCCGCAATTGCGTATTTGTCTTTTTCGGCATATGATACAAAATAAAACTAGTACAATAACATTTTTCTGAACACAAACAAAAAATTGCGCATCGAACCATATAATGGTTTCCAATCTTGCCACAGAACGAGCGATGTTACCAACCTTACACAACACCGCGCTCTGCAGTCTTCTTCTTGTTATGGACTATATCTACATTTTAAACTTTTTCTACAGAAAGTTCCTTTCTAAGGAACTTAAACTCAAATGAAACTCGGAATTTTTGGAATATCTGCACTGCTAGAGATTGAATTACTCGAATGTAACTTCCAGAAAATAAGTAACCAGTTTTTCTTACCATTAGATCAGGGAATTTCATATAGGTGTATTCTAACATTCAGGTATTCAACCCTCGTACCAACAACAGCCAAACTTCCCCTTCAACCAGCCACCAACAGGAGGCCAGGCCCATGATTCTAGACCAGATGCCTTCAGCCAACTCTTCCAACAGAATCAAAATCAACAGAACTCCATTGTCTCACCATCTCAGCAGAATCAGCAGCAAATTAACCAGCAGCCTGCACTGATAAACCAACAACCTCTGATTAGTACAGGTGGGTTACTGTAGTCTAGTATTAAAGGACTCTTTAAACATTGCGGGACTCTTTGTGTTTTGAATATATGCCCACTACCATAATCACCAAATTTCCTGCCCGAAAATCGCTTCCGGGAACAGAATTTTGAATGCGCGTGAAGGATGGATAACCAATAATGTGTAATATTATTTTTTTTAAAGTTAAGATTAAAAAAAGAGAAAATTAAAATACATTAATTAGAGCTTACAAATTCTTGTATTGAAGACAAAGTTAGCAATATACTACTGAAATTAAGTATCCAAGAAAATTTGGTCAGTAGTTTTTATTAACAATCCCATTTCTTCAAAAACCATATTTCGCAAGCTTCGATCGGAAGTGTACGGCCAGTTTAAACCACTTATTCCCCCAGCCCTCCATCGTCCTTTAAAGATTAGTACATAGTCCTTTAAATAGCGTTAAACCGGTTTATTTCAGTCTCAAACCATCAACAGCCAAATCAAGCCCCTCAACAACAACAACAACAACAACAACAACCAGCTTCCTCCTATTACGGCGTGTCCAGCGGCGTGGCTTCCGGTCAATCCGGTCCATTCCAAACTGGATTCGCAGGTTATCCTACCTATCCTACGGGTTACGGTAGCCTAGTGCAGACAATGAACAATCCCTATATAATGTACGGACAACCCCAGCCATTTGAATGGGGACGGGGTACTATGATTACGTCTCAGTTGACACAAGCAAATGCACCAACAACACCGCCGACTCATGTACAAGAAAGACCAAGGAACGAAATCGCTGCTGTGGGATATGGTGAGTAAGGGTTGTTGTTGATCGGATGGGGCAGGTGTCAGAAGCAATTAAAAAGTTATTGGTTTAGTCATTTTCTTCAAACGTGTGGTTTGCGCAGCCTAAATTGAAATTTTTCAGTATATTAGTGAAGCGTATTTATTAGTTATAATATTTGTTGTGAAAAGATGTACTGAGTTTAAAGTTGAAGTTTAAAGTTTGTTTATTCATTTTACGAAACACGAGATCACAGATGTTTGGAGCGAAGTAGTTAGACGAGGGAACCATAATAAGGGGGACTTCATAGCACAGCACCCAGGGAGTGGAGACTGTGAATCAGAACAAATTTGCAAGAATTCTTTTTTTGCGAAGCTTTTAACCAATGGGCCACCACGACCCCAAATAACAATTAAGATATAAATTCTTGCTAAAATCTAGAGGAAATAGATTCAAAATACTGAGGAATCTCTTTTCAAACTTTAAAAACAAGTTATAGTAATAAGCTCTTTGACCGGGAAACATTGACCATAATTGTGAAACATTTGTGATTACTAATTCCAATCATCAATTCTTGTCGCCAAATCTTTCGTTCTAGGACCCGCCATTTCTTCAATTCAGCCTGCTTCTCAGGCATACGGTACTCCTTATTACGGAACACAATATCAACAGCAAATGTTGAACGGGCCGTCTGCTAGAGCTACTACCAACACTATGGAAAGGATTCTACAGGAGATTGGTAAGAAATGAACAGAAGGAAAACTCAAAAGTAAACCTGCTAAAAAAATTAAAAAGTCCCATTTCACAGCAATTTTCTCGTGAAAATTTGCTGTGTGCATCACTTTCTTATTATAAGAAAAATAAGCGGAAGACATGGCTTCGTTACTCTTAAATGCGATTATAGTCTGTTTCACGAACTAGATTGACAGCTTTTAGGATGATCAATTCTGGCCGGGTTCCTATAGTGCATAACAAAAAAAAAGACCGCAGAGAGCGGTGGTATACGTAGGCTCCCGCAATTGCGCATTTGTCTTTTTCTGGCTATAATACAAAATAAAACTAGTATAATAATAGTTTTCTGACAACAAGCAAAAAATTGCGCTTCAAACCATAGAATGGTTTTCAAATATTGCCACAGAACGAGCGATTTTCCAAACCTTACACAACACCGCGCACTGTAGTCTTCTTTTTGTTATGGACAATAGTGAACCACTATAATCAAAGAAGTTTACTTAACCTTAAAAGATTAAGACGAAAAGAAACTCAATGTTCTTAAATATAGTGCAAACTTCAAACTTCTCAAACTCCTTATTTTGAGGAAATCATTAAATCCAACTCAAACTCCAGACAAACAGTTTTCAATTGCATTCCCTAATTTATGACACTACTAACAATTTTCCAAACTCCACCCTATTTCAGCCACCACCACCACCAGCACCACCGCTGCTCCCCCAGTCATTGTAACTAGTCATCCAGTCCAGACTGGAGCAACTGCCGTCGGAGCTTCTGCCGTCGGAGCATCTGCCGTCGGAGCTTCTGCCGCCGGAGCCAACGACCGGAGCCCGGTCCACGAGACCGCTAATCCCAGCCCCGCCCCTCAGGAGATGGATCCATGGGCCACTATATCATCTACTGTGAATGGAGTTGCCACCAAGAAGGCTGCCGATATTCAGCGAGCTAAGAAGGATCATTAGAGAAGATTAATTCTCTGTTAACAAATGATTGTATTGTAAATATTTAGACAAAATAAAAGTAACCAATTATTGTTTGTATTGGGTGGTCTGTGGGTAGAAGCTTCGCATCATAAGCTAGAGGTCGATAGTTTAAATCTCCCGGATGAGAGAATCCTCCACATCCAAGATGCTTTACTATGGAGTTTCTGCTTTTCTGTGTAAAGTTTCTTTGTATCACATCTTTTCTCAAACCATATGTGGTCTCGTGTTTGGTGGAATAAAATAGACAAACACTTTTAGCTGCTTTATAGTCAGTCCCGAAAGTAATACTGCCGTGTATGCTACGTATTTCGTTATTTTTAACACTGCGCCTGCTTGCATTCCACGAGCGCGATATCAGCAGATTGCCAACTTGCTTTCGCTCTGCTTTACTCCGACAAACTAATCAAGCACTCTGCAAACCCAATTTTATTAACACGGCAGTATCAGTTTTGAATCCGACTATAACCCGTTTAACTACTGAGTGAGCTTTAATTAATGATTCATACGGTATTGCTCAGACGAGGATGTCAAAATTGCGTAGAATCCGATCCAAAAATTTTAGATATTTGTAATATAATTATTTGAGGGCCGGCACGACACTTCCCTTGCTCCAGACACCTTATAAGAGTTCGTCTAATCGAATATACTGAAACAAGATAGATAGCAACAGATATAGGGAGCGTAGTAGCTCAGCTGGTAGCGCGCCGGCGCGCATGAATCCGTAAGGAGGAAAGGTTGTGGGTTCGATGGGATGTATGATTGAATGTTCACTTATGATTCCCCGCAAAAACCGACTTCTAGCTGCCCTAAAAATGGAAAGAATAACAAGAACACCCGTCATATGATATACATTGACGGAATAAACAAACAAGAAATTACTAATCTTCGAGACTTTAGCGAGTACCAGGCTTTTTATGATAATTTTATAAAATTATCTTGTTCAGTTCAGTTTAAATTTTATTACTACAAAATCGCTACTAACAATACAAAATCCAAACTAAAGGACCATTTATACATACAATTCTCTCCGGCCATTAAAAACTTGGGAGCTTTGCGCGGGAAATTCAAAATTGAAACTGGTCATTCTCCCGGACGATGGTGGACCTTGGTGTGAATCTTGTGTCATAGCGCCATTTCAGGAATAAATAGAGTCTCCGCCCACAAATGACGTCACATATTTTAAATAGCAAAATGCAGAAGACGAACAACAACAGCTTCTGAAATGAAATTGGATTTTGAGTTCCGATTTCTGGAGCTTTATAAGTAGCTTCAAGTTCTGGGGGAAGCCTGGAACCCAAAAACAAAGCGAACGCAAACTTTGGGAATTTGATCCCAAATATGTTTTGGGCCAGATTTTGAGATATTAGCTTACTTTTAAACAGAAAGAGTTTCTGTACTACCTTGTTCGAGGCCTCTCATCGGGCCGGCCCGGCCCGTTCCTTCCGTGAGAGGTCTGCCTTCTTCTGAATACCAGATGTGCAATATTTTGTATTGTATCATGCTTCGGGGGTGGTTAACATGAACTCAAGCAGCTTCACCCAGGTTTGGGAAAAAACCTTCCGGGACGACCCGGGCCGGGTGATTTTCCAAAAATGTCGGCCCCGGTCCAGCAGGCTAGTCAAATTCCCAGCCTTGGTATCACATGCATGCGGGGTTTAACCTTATAGCTTCAACGCTACAGGATGAGAATCTCGAATACTGAGAACAAACACCGGGAATTCCCAAAGATCACGGAAACTTTACTTCCCAACCCCAGATCAGAAAAATGCAAAACATTATCACTATCCGGGTAACAATGTTATCCATAAACCTCATCCAAACTTGAACCTACCACGAACAAGTTTAACCAGAGGTGCTTATCCAGCCGCCTCGGCCGGGCCTGGGTTTCAAAACTTCAGGCCGGGCCGGTTTCCAGCCTTTCGTACCCCTTGAGGTGGTTATCCGGCCGGGCCGGTAACCAGCTCTGCGCTTAACTTAATTATAAACTTGCCTTATCAGTCTTATCACCACCAATAACCTGTGATATAAGTACAATAGAATAGGCTGAGGATAGCAGGATATCCATTACAGTAACCAGCAAATAGGGAAGTAACAAACGGTACTTAACACTCTGGATTGAAATCTGAAATTGTGTTTTAAAAAAGTAAAGAGGCCGTGTCGTCTGCGTATTCTTCTGAGAAAGGTTCCTATTTTGCAATGTTTGAAGGAAATTTTTGCGAACTAAGCCTAAAAAATTTTTTGCCTCTTACTTTTGTATTTGACTATATTATATGTACAATATAGTTGTTTCACAAAAACGTTCGCTTCACTCACGACTCCGGTTTTTGCTACTGTGGATCAGAGCTGTTAAACTGTCCTCGTCTGGCCTCATATTTTCCAATGTCACAGGCCAGGCCAACTCAGGCCAGCTTTGTTAGCCACGCACACAAAAACAGGCTTCACGGAATCCTGATTCCGACTTGCAAATACCGGATTCTAAGAAAACATTCAAGAAACATGCTAAGCTTTCAGAAACCCCTACCAGAGAGCTTTCAATTTGCAATTGCATGTTTGCAAATTGCAATTAAAAGAGAATGTTTAGTTAAATTGAGTGTAGTTAGATTGATACTTAGCCTTTCAGGGATGAAGTCTGAATGACCAGAGCCCGGGCGGATTCGATTTAATGGGCCCAGACCGACCCGTGAAGGCCCCTGAATCCTACCAAAGCTAGTAGGTCCGTGAACAAATGCAACAGAATCCAAAACAGCGTTCCACATTTCGTATTGGAATTGTTCCACATTTCGTTGCGGTACGGATACATTATAAGGGAAACAGTTCATTAGAGGATGCTCCACATCTAAATAAATGTTTTATTTATATTCCGAGTCAAGAGATAAGTTTATAGCGCAGTGTTCTGGAGATAGGCGGTGATAGATTAAATTGAATGAATTTTGAAGAAAAGGTTACCAATCTCCCGATTATCATTCATTTTATATAACACCGCTGCTGTGCTGGATACTACGCTGGAAACCAAGCTCTTGATATAGAAGGTATAGTCCGATTCAAAAGTAATGAGGCCGTGTATGCTGCGTGTTTCATCATTTTTAGCACTGCGCCTGATTTTGCTTTTGAATCTGACTATATATAATATCCCCTTTATTTCTTCTTAATATTACATTTAGAGTATATAAGAACGTTATATTTTTGCTAACCGAGTTTAAATAGTTTTGGGGAAACAATTGGATGAATTTTTTCGAAGACAGTCAAACTTCAACTTATGATCTGGTTCTTCAGATACATTCTAATTCAAACTATTTCTTTGATGTCACCGAAACCGTTTCTTTGCTCAAATTAGTCGCAACCTCTCAAAACTTGTTTGGTATACCGGTTGAATACTTTTTGCTGTATTCTTTGATGATGTTAGCAAAATCTTAAATGTCCTTTCTGGCGCACTTTACTCATTCATTCCTCGTCACTCCTTCTTTTGACCAGTTTGTTGTGCTAATTTGTAGCCGCCACGGGATAAAATAATCCCACCGCGCACTTTTTAAAAAGCGCCAAAACTTGAATTCGAAAGTTGCTTCGGCAATTGGAACAGATGTCTCGGTTATATCTGGTGGTGGGCTGGGGGTTTTGGTAACAACTACGGGTATTTTTAAAAATATTTTTTTAAAAATATATTAAAGCAATAAATAAGTTATAATCAGTATAGTCTTTAGAAGCTTTTCAAGTTTTGTAACTCAACTCACTTGTGAGATATGCTACTATAATTACTACCAGCTCGGTGGTACAAATTATAGAGACAAGAATTGATACATGACAGAATAGTATACGGTAGTCATTTGGCATTCTAAATTTGTCCGAATTAAACATTAAAATACCAAATAGATTTACAAGACTAGAGTTAAAAATATTTGCAAAATAGAATCAGTTATTTATAGGTAGCAGCGGCCGAGATTAATCACTTACGAATAAAAAATGTTAAACAATTTATTTAACTGAATTCAAATGCTGCGGCGGTCTAGATAAATATTTTGCTCGTTCGCGGAGCCGAGTGTGAATGAGCGGTGTCGCTTTTTCTATTACGTTCGAGGCTTGAAGATTATGAGGCAATTTATTTCGACTCATCGCTTGAGGAAAAAGTGCTCAAACGGTGGAGATGAAAAAGACGACTGGGAATAAAAAAGAGAAAAGTGGGTGTAAGGGGTAAAGAAAGTCAAGAACATAAGTTCGTATCAGGGCAATTTCCAGTTTGTGACCTCAGATCCTGCTGGATAGATTCAGTTAAAATCAGTTGAAGAGAACAAACTGTTGAAAACTTTAATGAAAGCTGAAAAACGTTTAGATCAAGTTGGGAATTCTTTGTCTCCGGATAAGTGAAGTACAGGGCGCAAAAAGTACAAATATCATAACTCCCGGATACATTTAGTTCTTCACAAACAGAGTGGTTGCAAGTCTATTCCTGAACAAGATGCCTAAAAATATGAAGAGTTGCCGGAGTAGTAACTAAATCGTTTAAAGAATCTGGGACAAGTTCGCAGTAAACTTTCTGAGCATCAAAACTTTAAAGCCATCTCCAAAAATTGTAAAACTCTTACAGTAACCCTTTATGAATGAAGTCAAATAAATCTTAATGTCTTAAAAAAAGTCAGAATATTAGAAACTAAAATATGTTTTGTGAAGTAAATGTTTTGCTGCAGTCCGCGAACCCCATAACGCTTTGCATTTCACTCGCGACAACTTTAAGTACTGATGACCCTTGGGAATTCAGTGACCCATTACGAGAATATTCAAAATAATTCAAAATAACGAAAATTAAATCCTTTCGTTTAAAGTTATATTTGAAGCTAATTCGACGTTATCTAAATTATATAAATAATATAACAAGCAGAACCGCTGTATAATCGGACTTCGTTCAAACGACGGTTTTCAGGGCGGTTTCACGCAATATTTACTCGAATCTCGTCACGATTTCGAACTTTTAATTCAAATTTACTTTTATTCAAAGCAATTAAAGGACTGCCCTGGTTGTCCTTTAAAGCAGTCCTTTGGGAAAGTCCGATTGTAGCAAATGAACTGAGCGCTTATGCAGTGATAATCCAATCTTTTCTTGTCTGCCCACGGGATACCCTAATATCGGGACTTCTTGAAAAGAACCGCCAAGAAGTAAACAATTTTGAAGTCGATTGAAAAGTTTGCAGTTTACAATAGTTTTGTTTTGACTGCTCTGTTTTTTGGGAATACCGAAAAACTTTCATATGTATTATAATGAATGCTGATTGATCAGTTGTGATCCGTATTCAATATGACATTAAAATATTTCTTTCATGGAAACCGGGTTCCTCACGGAAGATTTCAGAAGTTTGACTTGCCTTGGGAGTGCTGGGATCCTGTTGATCGTCGTTGAAAACGCAAAGAATATACTTTTAGTTCATTGCTCACTAAAATTGTTTTATCTCTTCTTTCTTTCTTTACTCGGTCTTTTAAAATTGAAAACCACAGAATTATATTGATTAAATATAAAAAATCATTTTATATACTAAAACAACAACAATAAAACAAAATACTGGGACTGAACTCCCATTAGCTTTTTACTTTTAAATTTTCTATAATTTCTACATATGGCGTACTGTTGAGTATATTGTGAAAGGGAACTACTCTCTTGGCTGCAGCGTATCTCGGATGGGATGGGTTTCGGCGAGAGAAGACGGTTTAACCACAGTATATCAGAAGAGACGCAGACACCGCCGCTCGGTGTGGCTAGCTAGTGAATTTACCCGGTTTAATTACCCAAGTTTGAGGTAAACATTCATTAAACCCTATGAAAGCAGTGCGCGATTATGCATTTTGGAAAGTTTTCTAGTAAAATAATTAAGTTTCACTGAGAAAAACTGATATAGGAACTAATATTACATTGTAATAAATGTATTTAAATTGAAATCATGTTGTAATTCATAAAATCTGAGTATATTTGAACCTGATTTTAGAGTTTTCCGGAGAAAAATCAACAATTAGTGGAGAATGAATGAGTCAAAACGAATTTCAAAAAAAAAGTGTTTCACACCAATTCATAAGTAAAGAAACCGTGTTAAAAATTGACACCCATTTCTTATAGGAACTTATTGCAAGGTTTTACCAATACTGCCACTTTTTACAACTTACAACCAATACAACTGCAAACACAAGGATCTTCAGTTAAATTCTAACTTTTTCTTAAATTTTATAAAAGAATCCATAAAAGTACTAAAACTTTTCTTAATTCCATATTAAATAGAAGTTAACTTTAATAAAAGTCTATCCAAACCTTTCCTAAATTTTATTTTTCTGAAATCTTCTAATCGCTGTACTCTGTTTTCGGAATATTTAATAGTCTCAATCTTATTAGTTCTGTTAATTCTGTAAACATGTTGCTTTAAAGATAAGCTTATATTCTAAAACTAATAAACTCACAACAACTATTTTAGTATTATATTCTTCTATTGTGCGGTCTAAGCACAAATATTTAACTAATTTCGTCCTTTAAATTAGAAAAATGATAAAAGGAACTTATAAAGTATGTTTTTAATTAATTTAGTGATTTTCTTATTAAGTCCGCCAATAAAGCCTAGTCGTCAATATTTTTAGTACTAGTCGAATACAAAGTTTTAATATTAACCACCTTGAACGAGATGGTACGGGCTTGACAGCTCAAAAATTACCAGATGCCGGTCCGTAAACTCCCCTAATATTAATGTATTATTTTATTATAAATGTATTAATATTAATATTTGAGTGTCTTGGTCAATCTCCACCGGCCCTAACCTACTCTGACCTTGTATTCATTAGAAATGGCGAATCAATTGCCGAAGTCTTCCCGGATTGGATAAATTTGAGCAAATTATCCGAAAATTACTACATTCCGTTTGATCTAGTAAGTTTTATACAGAAAAACATTGTAAATTGTATATTTTATAGAATATTCCCGTCGAAATTCCTCGTCGATCCCATATGAAGAAGGCAAACAGTGTGGATCCGCCGATGAGTGAAGTAAGCAAATTTTGGAACTCTGAAAACTAACATCTTGAATTCTGCGAATTCGAAATTACTCCCAGCTTCAAAATTCTGGAAAGTCCTTAAGCAAACAATTTGGTTCGAACCACGCGGAGGATTCTTCCATTGAGGGAATTCGAACCATCGAACTGTACCTTCTGAGGCTACTCTTCTAATGAATCTTTTCACCGCGCCCGCACCACAAATTGTTTTTCAGAATATTTTAAAATGGGTTTTACAATGACTATAATCACATATTTTTACTTATATTTTCAGTTTGGTCAGATAAAGACGCAACTTATCGCTCGCGAATTGGTCGAGCGTAAGGCCGGTCGAATTTTGGCAATTTATACTTCGCCAACATTGGTCTGTCTACAAACGGCTACTACTATTCAGCGTTATTTTGGGTATAATAATATATAGTTTTGAAATGTTTTAATTTACTTTTTAGTGGCAATGTCGGGCCTATTCGCATCGAGCCGGCTCTTTGCTCTGATCCCGTTGGTAGGGACTTTTGGTTGTCTCACGAACAATTGAAGGGAAACCTTATCGACGTGGACTATGTACCAGCGGTAGATGAGGTATTAACTAGTTTAGATACTATTCGGCTACTAACGAAATAATATATATAGTACTTACCACTAGACGAGAAGCGCCGTTTTCGTTTTGGGCGCAGGCGAAGAAAATTAATACGACTGCGGCGAATTGTCTGAGCGGTTTTGCTTATTATCAACACCGCGCAGGCCAATATTCAAACTGCGCTTACGATCTAGTTCTTGGTACGCACTATACTCATGTGGTACTGTAGACGTCAATCTGGTTTTTCACATATAAAGATTCTGTAGCTACTGTATAGGACTAGCCTACTAAACAAGTAAACTGCCTATTGTTGGGAGTTATTGGACGTCGGGAAGGATGTAATATGACTGAAATTGGTTATAGGATATAATACCTGTAGACAGGATTAATAAATGGTTATTCGAAGAATAGCTTCACTGGAGTTGGCTTTGCATTAAGGAATCTTTCGATTCAACTAAAGTCAATTTCCAGTGCAAATATATGGTTTAGTTAATTTTACTTAACATATTACTAAACGCGACGATCATTTAAAGCCAATTCATAAAATACTTGTTTTAGATCTTCGAAGTCACCTTGGCGGCTATTCGCTCCAGAATGCTTAATTTCATCCGTCAGAACAGAACTAACGGAGAAAGCAACGGAATTGGTATGCTTTCGAAGTATAAAAGGAATTATTTTGACCAGGAATATCGGGTGCTAAGCTCTTTAAGTTTTGTGAAGAATCCGAAAAACCAATTCCAAAACATTTCCCGGGTTCATTTCTATACGTAATCAGACCTTTGAAATCCTATTCTTTCCGTTTATGGATTCAAATGTTTCTGAAGATTAGTTATTTATTCGTTTATTTCAGTTCTTTTCATCACCGACAGTTTGGGAATGAAGATTATATCGGATGAAGTTCGTGGAGTCGGCACTTTGGATCATTGCGAGTCGTTGAAGGTAATCTTATAAGGAAACTGGTACTACTGAAGCAGGCGACTCGGTTAATCAGGCAACAAAGAAGTGGGTGTACCATACTTGGGGCCTAAGCATATTTCTTATAAAGACTTTAGTCATTGAAGAGAAGTATAACACATATTTAACTAGAAAATAGGCTTAGTCACTCATTTCGGTTTGCCGAAAAGCCTGCGAGAGCTACGCCCGCTTATTCGTGGGCAATCGACCGAGCTGCCTGCTTCAGTACTACCAAGACACTTATAACTTATAGGTTGTGTTTTACTAACGTTACAACTATTTTGGTCAGTTAAGAAAAAAACCCGAACATAAGGGCTACGGGGGGTATTCGGGCGGAAAATTCCATAATCTATTTACGATTTAAGAATCTTCTTGGGTACGACAACTTGCAGGGTTCCGAATACTATAACTGCAATATTTATTATCTATATAACTTCTAGAATGCTATCGAGGTGAGCGCCGATGCCTTTCCGCCCAATTCTAGCTTCATTGTCCAATACGATCAGAAGAGCAAAAAGGTAACATTGAGTTTTTAATAAACATTAAAAACAAAGATTATTTTTCAAAAAAAATATTTTTCTTTTATCCTTCAATAGTTGAGCTTCTATGGAATAATTTTAGCTTATACATATTTCCTTCATTATAAAAGTTTTTAGTCAACAAAAACTTTAAATCTTCATTTTAGCTTGTGAAATCAGGCAGAAACCTTCGCAAATTGACCAACATTGGCCAGACAACTGTTCAGAACTTTGATGTAGACTATGGATTTGCTAAATAGACGATGTTTTAGAAAGAATAAAGAATATTTTGTGTTTTTTTTATTATTATATAAAAAGGTTGTTCACGGGCAGGTCTATGGATGAAATACTGCGGCCCGCTCCTAATAAGCCTTGGCCCGATCAGGCCCAGATCGGCGGGCCTAAACTCCACCCCTGGTAGTTGTATTAGTTAATAGATCATGTGACAAATTAGTTGAAGAAAAAAAAATGATTGTGAGACCACCTGTGAGAAATGAACAACTATCTATCTACTATAGATAGGTTTACTATCACCGGAAATTTGTAGAAACCGAAAAATAAATGAAATTCTTTAATTCGATTAGTTATAGAAGTTTTACGTTTTTGAATGTAAAGAAGTTTGCTGTGAATTGTTGTAGTCATCTTCGCCAGATTTTTATAAACCTTTATTATCGCAATGTTAAGACCGTGGTTCTCAATCGGGCCGGTCAGAATTCAAACCTAAACCGCGCGGAGTCCACCCAAACGGGCCATTTTAGATAAACCCGGCAAAATCATGAACTTTAGGAAAAACTGATATAGTCACCGCCGCGCCAGCTTTGGTGGCAATTTGCATTCAGGTGCGGTGTTAGAAATCCTATATTTACGCCATTAACACTCCTTTATTACTCTCGGCGACTACTATATATAGAACGAAACTATATCTAGCAGTTTATATCTATCTCGTTAACTAGGTAAACCCATATCACAAGCTGCTAAAAATTGGTAGCACTCTTGTTTTACTCCAAAAGTACATTCATTTTATATAACACTGCGCTCTGCTCGCGATACCGCGCTGGAAACCTAGGCCTTAGGATAGACTGTAGAAAGTCTTTAGCAACTTTAAGCCCATCCGGAGTCCCCGAACGAGCGATCCAAAAATTTTGTTAAACGACGCAGATTGCTCTGGTCGGATCCCAAGCGTACCTTGTGATACTGGGTTTTAACCAAATAAACAAAGGCGACGAGGAAGGACACCTTCAGCTGCAGCGTATAGCAATTAGCGATTGTACACCGACGAGAGAGCCGAGACATAGAGAAACTAGAGAGAGTAACAGACACTGGACTTCTCAGACATTAGAATGTCATGGACATGCGCACCAGAGCGCGCGAGTGGTGCGCATTTGCTGGACGCAGTGGATTGCCCGCCGGGCACTGTGAATGTCATGGACATGTCAATGACATTTTTCGTAGGCGGGCATCTGCTTGACATTAGGCGGACAGTATGAGACCCAATATTGCAGATTCCTTACTCATGCACTCCCCGGTTAATTCTCCAAATGTTATTTCTACTGGAATTCACGAAAATGTTGAGCAGGCTGACATTTCTCTTTTAGGTAGACGTTTTATAATTTTATCATTCACATTGCACATTTTAAGATTCCTTGAAAAAAACAGTTGCTAATGGCCGCTTTAATTCTTACGAAGCAGCTAAAATTGTTATCAGACACAAAGAACAGGGATCATTTTCATATGCAGAGTACGAGGTTAGCTCGGCTTAAGGTCTTTATTATTAAATATCTGCAGGGTTTTTTGTCTAGTGAGGAATGTCAGAATGTTCGCTCCTTGGAGCGTGAATTGTTCCCTCCTCCATGTCCCGGTGTAGATTTTGCCATGCTACTTTCCAAAATTCGCGTAAGTCATTTTGTCAAGTAAGTCATAATAAAGCTCATTTTAGGAAGATGTCTCTTGGGCTGTACATGGTAAAACAGTGCATGCTGTTCAGAATGTCAAGAGACTTGTGGCCAGTGAACTTCAGCAGAAAACCTTAGATATTGTTTTTAACAAATCTGCCATAACTCAATCACTAAAAATTGATTTTTTTTTTTTTTAGGGCGTTACTATTTTTTAGGGCGTTACTATACCTTTTAAAGGCGTTACTATTGCCGACCTTATGACATCATGGAAGTACAGAAAGAACTCAACTCCAATCAAGAAGATAAATGACTCCATAAGGTTTATATTGGGTGAAGTAAGTCTGTTTTCCTTCTTATAATATTATTTTGTTTAGATTACTGTCGATCCCCAAGATATCAAGAAATATTCTTATGGGGTGATGCCTTCCAAGGGAACACATAAGCTTTTACCTTTAGAAATTTCTAGAGTACTCGAAGGTACGTCATTTTGTTTCAAACTAATCTTACTGTTGTTTTAGAATTTATTTTGCAAGCGACAGGATTATCGAGTGGATTGTATAAGCTGTTGTCGTCGGAAGACGCCGCTACATCCAATTATTCAGAGTAAGTACTGGTTTCACTTATTGTCATTATTTTACTAGACTGTATGCAACTCTTGGAGAAACCGAATCTTCAAGAAAGAGAATATTTGCCAGTCGCAAGAAGATAAAAGAAGCGCTCTCTGGCGAAACTATACTAATCATCCAAAAGGCATTGTGGGTTTCTTGTTTGCGTTCCCAATTCTTATTTTCTTATAGGGTTCACTTGCGTAGGTGCACTTGCACCATCAGTGCCTCTGGACAACGTAGATGGATTAGAATCGTCGAAAATAAGAGCAAAAAGCAATCCTACGATAAAGAAACGAATTCAATCAAATAAATTTCCCTTTCATAGGTTGTTGTTTGTTTTATGATCTCTTTAGTACCCGTGATATTTCTTTATTGTTTATTTTCTGGAATGGGGGGGGGGGTGTGGTACCGGGGTGCGGGTGTTGTGGACATGCCCATTAAATGTCTTCGGCGGGTCCATCAAGCGCATCAAATGCCCACCAAATGCGCACCAAAATCAAGAATGTCATGCGCATGACATCTGGTGCGCATGTCAATGACATTCAAATGTCGGATTTGTATGACTAACCTGCGTATCTTATATTTGTCTTACTGTAACTATCTGTGTTCTCTTCAGGAACATCTGCTATCTAACCGCGTGTCATTCGCTTATTAATGTACGCTACTCTTAGGGGTATGGTGGCCGTCCCTGAAGTTCATAAACTTACCTGGCTGGGGGTTTGGCGCGATCAAGAAGGCGCCATCCCCATGGTGAGGCCCGATCATTGCACTTGCGATTGGGTTGACCCGTGAGGCAATCTCGAGTTGAGATTCGCCTACAGCTAAATTTTTGCGTGTGGGGAGGCGTTCGCGCTTCCCCGAAAAGAACATCACGTAGAACTGCTAGAACAATTTAGGCTTCGCTTCTTACTCATTCGTTGCAGTGGCCGTACTCACCAATGTTACCGCGCTACAAAATTAGGACTGGCAGCGGTCCGGCCCGGGCCCAAATGCGGGCCAGGAGATAAGCCCTTCAAACTTTTCTATTTCTCCCTGAACAAAAACAGTTATATAATTAGCGATTAGCTCGACAACATAGCCATAATTGTTTTCCCTAATGTGAACCTACTTTTCCAACATATCTTGAAACGCAGCGAAAATTGGCAAAAAGGGGCCGTCCCCGGCCCGAGTGCGGGCCCTGCGCCTCAAGTCTAATTAATTAAATATGGTGAATCTAACAAATAGACATTACTCCTATGATGATGGCCTACATATTTTTTATCGAAATCGAAAATATCAATTTCTAATAAACTTAAGAGCAATTCTTTGAAAATTGCAGGCCGGCGCAAATATATTTGCATTATTAACAAAACAGTTCTGTTTTGCGGTAGTACCTTCTAGAGTTGGGCATTTGGGCTCGTTTTAAACGAGCACAAAACAAGCTTGGGAAAAAACGATCTTCGAGATTAAACGATCTTCGAGATTAAACGATCTTCGAGATTAAAACGAGCTTTCCTTTTCAGTATTGGTCCAATATCTTTTCCTGTAAGAATATGGTTTCCATTGTTTTAGAACAACTGTTAACATTACATTTAAAGGTTGTTGTAATATTAATTTAGTTGTGTTTGAGAAAAACTGCTTTTTGCATGGTGGCTTCAGAGCTGGTTACCGGCCCGGCCCGGCCTGATATTTTTGAGCCGAGGACGGGCCGGGCCGGGCCGGCTAGGCCGGTTTTTCTTCAGGATCCTGGTTTTTCAGGAATAAATAGGCAAATTTTGGGT